>PNEQ01113214.1:0-57542 GCA_003012365.1 Medauroidea extradentata
TTTTTTTTTTTTTTTTTTTTTTTTTTTTTTTTTTTTTTTTTTTTTTTTTTTTTTTTTGCAATCTATGAGCAGGTATTACAGCATTTAAATTTTTCCATTTTTCTATGTACAGCTTACATATATATGTGTTAATAGGTATGAATATATATAGATTGTTCAGGATAAACTGAGCACTGCTTACAATTTTCTGAGAGCCATTCTGCCTCTATCTTTACTATTTTAAATATCAAAACTTGCATGTAACTAAAACTAGTGTAAACATTTCACAACTTTCAAAACTGTACTCTTTAGCTCCAGTAAATACAGTTTTTCGATAATTATAATTGTTGGGGAATGCTCACATTAAAGTGAACCACTGGTATATTATTGTTTGTAGGTGCTGCAGTATGCAATTTTTATCATAATTTTAATAGGTTTATGTGAAAGAAATATAAACAATAATTTTACATGTGTATGTTTTAATGTACAGTAAATTATCAACTTCATTGTGAGGTAAAGTTAGTGGGCTTTATGTCTCATTTGCAGTGAGGTCATTTGAGATGGTGACACAGAACTTGACACAAATACAGGAAAAGAAGAAGAATCAGCAATGTTCTGTGTTAAGGTACCATCCCAGAATTTGCTTGGAGTAATTTGGATCAAAATGAAAACACTAAAAATGAATGCCCCAAGAATTTTTAAAATAAATGTTATATTTTAGATACAGTACTGCAATTTACAAATTACAGTACTTTTGGTGAAAGTTGTGTAAGTGTACTGTCACTGTGTAAATAATAATAATAATTATTATTATTTTAGTTTGCATTTATTTAAGTGCAGGCTTTTCTTCCTAAGAAAATCTGCAGTAGTTAATAAAATAAATACTGTAAGTTGCGTAAATCAAGCATGTAAGTAAGCATAATTTAAAAAATAATGTAACAAAAATGAAACTGATTTACCAATGACATAAATTGAGGACTCTTGTGCCAAATACCTTTATCAATGTTGGCAAAGTGTTTATTAGTTACTTAAAGATAGATGGAAAGCATACGAGAAATTGCATTTTACCTTTAATCAACGTGTAAAATAAGACAAGGCACAACATAACGTGTAAAATACAATATAAGACATATAACTACTACATAAAGAATCACAAATATCCAATTTGGATATATATTCCACTGCGTTGTTGTTGCATTCAGGATGTCATCAGGGTGTCCGGTGTAGGATCTTAGGAGACACTCTCTGATGATTTGTATTAATGCAATGAAAACGGAAAACAGTTTAAGAGACTTGTGGTACATACAATTGGTGTTATGGTATTTATTAATACTGCCATTATCGATGCAAGGCCTCCACCGCGGGGTTAGGGAAGGTTTTTAAATAACCCGCTCTGGTTGGTGAATACATTGCACACGTACATTAAAGACACTGAATTACTATACTTATGTAGAAATACAAAGTGTAGGGAATAGACATACCTCGCTGTAGCAAGATGCTGTATGTTTCTTATGATATAATTTCATGTGTGCAAAGGTCAGTCCGAATAGAGTAATGGTGTGACATCCTCCATAAAGTCATCATTTACACTCTCATCACTTGCAAATTCACTGGTTGAGGAATTAACTAACACAGATGACAAACTGTTACATGGCATCATACCACATGATGTTCGTTATGTGTGTATTGACGTTCGGTTTCTTTTACATGACTGCATACAGATTCCCATAGCTGTCTGTCAATCTCCTAAAATTTCTCCTTACCCAGATTAGTAACGTCAGGTTAAACACAATTTTTTTTTGTAACATAATTTTTCACGATTGCCCACATCTTTTCAATGGGGTTAAGGGACTGGATGATGTGGAAGGCAAAGTACTATGTGCACCTGATTGGCAAGCATGGCATTCATGGAGTATGATAGATTGATTGGTTTGTTTAGTTTAACTAGTGCATCCAGTTCAGGTTGTCTCATGGTGTTATCACATGGAACCTTCATCTTTGTTAGACAACTAATAATTTCACCTTTCCTGCTGCTGGATGTTGGTGGCTGTTCATACAGTTTGCTGTGTTACAACTACCCCAGATTGAGGTCGTAAGTTCAGGATGAGTTTCTTTCGCAACCACTTAGATGTTAAAGGTCTTATTGTCGTTATAGTCCTCCGTCTTTAATTCCGACTTGAACATTAGCAGCTCATTGGGAACGAAACCCTCCTCACCACCAGCATGCACAATGATCATTCTCGGGCCTTTTGAGACTACTAGTTTCTTTACACCTGCATGTGAGGCATATGACCATTAATTTGGTGTTGTGTGGTAACTATGCAAGTAGGTTTCATCTACATAAACAATGTGGCATTTTTCCTCCTTGTACTTGCAGATCGCTCGGGGTATGCCATCCATAGATGTCAAATGTCATGTCTTTCTATTATTACGTGGCGGTTGTCACAAGTTTTTCCCAGCGATAGCCCAGTTTCAGAAGTTGCCTTAACGAGGATTTGCCCCCCCCCCCCCCTCCCCTTGTAATTTGTCTGTCACAAGCTTAGCATATACTGCTCTAACAGTTGGTCGACACTTATCAGTTATGTGGAAATTAGTTATTGTCCACTTCCCTTCGTGAATGTCAAAATTGCCTGTTTTCATCGTAGTTTGTTATTTTGCTCTACATTTGTGTTTAGTAGTAAAAGATTTTACTGTACCGTCCTGTAACTTTGCACCTTGCCGTTTTATCCTGTAAACTGTTGCGGCTGAAACACCTGTTACTGTACTCACTCGTCTAACTATGTATGTAGGCTACCGTAGAAAGTGGTATTTGAATACCTTCCTCCGATTCATTTGTCATGAACTTACAAACATTAAAAAGTATTTCTTGTCATTGACTGTGCACAACTTTTCCTATTTTGGCTCTTGACATTATTCTAGGTGTTAATTTTTATTGGCGGTAAAATTACAATAAATTGTGTTATATTATACTCGCAATTAGAATTTACACACGCCTCCTCACTGCTACCCGGCTGATGTTTTCACTCTAGAAGTTACACACTCACAAGAGACAGCACCACACTGTGATTAAGTGAACTGCACCGGCAGATGAACTACCCATGCCCCTCTACCACATCGCTTGCGGAGGAATGGACTCGCCTGCCCTGTTTTCGTCTGCTGTGCATAGCCTTGGATTATCTTTTCGTATTGATGCGGACTCTTGCACCCCTAGTGGCTTTGAATGATCAAGATTCCTACCAATGCAAAATCTCTAGAAAAATAGTGACAATATCTTAAAGTAAATATATAGTTACTCTAAAGAAAAAAATTATTTTGAAAGCAGAACATTTTTCCAAGCTACTAGAATTGCTAGTGACACATGTTGTACTATTTTCTAGAGTTTCCAATATTTGTATAGTAAAATATTTAATTTTGCTATCATAACATGGTCAATAATTGTTCTAACATATACCATGTATTGTGTAACAACCTCAGAAACCAATTATTCTGGTTCCTACCAATAGTACCAATGCATAAGTGAATGTCTTGCATGATGTTCAAAATTTTAATTTGCATCTATGTTTTGTTTTAAATTTTTTATCATTATATGGTTCAACTCACCTGTGGCACATTTTATCCTTCAATTTCATAAACATGCACTTTGTGACAGACACACATGAACATAAATTTTTAAGCCTACTGGACTTCATCACAGTTTTATTTGCTTTCCAACATTCCTGGTCTAATTTACTTAGCCACCAGCACAACTTAATTAATTCATATTTAATTTGAGTGTACTTTTTCTTAGGTTTTAACAAAATTTGTTTATTTCTATGGCTTTAGCATAATTCCAGTAAATACTTACCTACCGTGTCTGACACCTACAACATTAATTAAATGTAGTTTTGTTCTGTGCTGATATTTTACCAGATTCATAGGAGATTTCTTTTCAAGTATTGTCGGATGTAACTGAATGTCTTCAACTTGCTTGGCTGTTTCTAAAATTAGAACACTTAAAACAGTAATGTTCAGTGATTTTATCCTTTACAAGACTCATGTGTCTTTTACTGGAATGGAAACCAATGCTTCAGCCTTTGCAAAGCCAAGCTCATCACTTAGTGGTCACAAATTTAACTAAATAAAATATTACGTGATAACACTTTGAACTTCTTTAAAACAAACATTACATGCGTCAAACCTCTTTAATACAAACCTGAAGGGACCAAAATTTTGGCTGTTTGTAGTAATGAGGTTTGTATTAACAGGTGTTCCCTAAAACCTTAAAATGTTTCTAAAATTTTGGTCACTCTGTTTATCTCCACAAATCAAATACATAGTCATTTCACCACAATGACTCCCTTTTACTTGAGAACTTTTATTGCATGGTTTAATGCATAAACAACATTTTTATTAAACATTAAAATAAATATTTTATTTCTTGTCCCATTCCAAGAGGAATAAAAATCACTTTGTATTAATGAGAACTTTGTTTTAACAGGGTTTGAATTAACGAGGTTCCACTGTAGCTGATTTTACTTAAGAAGGTGTCGCAGTGTCTTGGAACAGTATTTAACATAAAAGAATAGCCTAGAATTTTGAGTTATAATAAAGTTTCATACCACAAGGTTGTTAAAAAATTCTATGAAAAATTGCCATTTATATTTTCTTACAATTACAGAACCATAATAAGCATATTGTTTTTACAAGTGCGATTTTAAACTGAAGACTTTTTTTTTTTAGCAGTTTGACCGTCATATTGGCGATTCTACCCATAACACACTAAGACTTACATTCTGAAAACTTTTTTCCATTCTCGTCATTTTGATTTTAGTATTCTTTGCTTTTTTAAAGTCTCTTCAGGCAAATGCTGGGATTGTTCCTGAGCAACAAGCATCTGTGGATTCATTTTCCATCCCTGGTTATGCAAGTGGCTCCATTTATAATAATATTATTGTTGACGTCAAACGTCCAACCGACAGATAAATGCATCGAAACTCACACTATTGTAATAAAGCTTTTATTGTTCATGCCCTCGCCCGCCAGTACGGGACAGCAAATAATACGATAAACTATTTTTTTTTTTTTTTCATACTTCTCACACCTTAACAGATTAAACTTTATTAAGTGATTTCCAAACTCAACAAGTACCAGCTTAGTCAAATTAAATACCAATAAGGATTTGGAGTTCGGGTTCGGGTTCGATCCCTGGCGAAGTTGTCACACTTTCAATCTTTTCTTACCTGTTCCGAACGATCAATTTACGGCCTTACGAAAGAACAGCTGCATGGTACAAAAATATCTTTACTATGTCTACAAAAGTTGGACCGAAAATAAAAGACGAATAAAACGTTACTGTAAAAATGTAAAAAATTAATTGTTATTAGTTAACAAGCTTACATTACTTATTGATTTGTATAAATGGATGGGTGTGAATGGTATCGTAATGAAAACTTATGTAAAACAAAAGTTTCGTTACAGATTTGTTAGCGTATTTGCATAAAATATTTATGATTCTGGTTGTCAGGGGGGGGGGGGTTGCGGCTCCCAACCAAATGTTAACTATCTTAATAATTTTTATTTTTGTACGAGATTTTGTTTGTTTTGTAGGTATACTTTTGTGACTATTTTTTACAGCATTGAAAATATGTTCTAGCTTTCATAGTTTATGTATAATGGCATGCCAACCCCAAAATTTGCATAAAACTGTTAGAGGAAACGAAAACCAACTAATACAAAGAAATGAAAAAATTCCTACTGAAGAACAGTGTCGCAGGCTACGTCTAGACATAAATAAAAGCCGCATCGAATTTTTTTTTTTGTAAATTATTAAATATTGCGGAGTTTTAAATAAAAATTTCTTAAATTTATGTACTTTTTTTAATACAAAAATTGTTATTTCAATGTTTTTATACGTGTCCATTTGTAGCCCGCAACACTGTTCTTCAGTGGAAATTATTTTGTTTCTTGAAGTCAATTGGTTTTCGTTTCTTGTTTAAAACAGTTTTGTGCAAATTTTGGCCTTTACTTGCCACTATGCAATAAATATGAAAACTAGAGAATTGCCATTACTGAGGAAATAATCACAACATATGTCTTGAAAACAAACAATATCTCGTGCAAATATAAACATTATTAAAATAATTAAAATTTTGCGTGAACCCCCCCCCCCCACCTTTTTTTTTAATAGCACTCAACATTTCAATGAAAAACGTCTCCTGAACTTTAAGCGATGTGGCAACAATGTGCGTCATAAGCCCTGTAATGCAATTTATGAGTGAAACGAATAACGGAATGCAATTTTTTTTCTTAATCCTCTTTATTTATATACGAATTTATGTGATGAGACTGTAATTTTATGACGAAACTGGCTGTATAAAACCTCAACGAATTTTGGTCGAGTGGTTTCATGTTATCATAGGCTGCTCCTGTGTGAAGATCTCTGTTAAAGATGTAGGCCTAAACCCAGCAACCAGCGGCAATCGTCCAACACGATTCCCACATGTGAAAATCTTGGGGACCAAACCCAGATTGTCTTCGCTGTACCCGCTATTCCAACCCAGCCCCCGGAAAATACTCTGAGAAAAATTGTATCGTAATTTATAAAATTGAGTATTGATATATGATCTTGTTAATTAATTCAACTCTCTGATTTTCTTTCCGATGTATTTCCTGCATTTGAACACTGTCTTCTCGACCTGTGGCTTCCAGCTATCACCTTCGCAAATCTTAAACTGAATTAATTTGTATTTGACAACCAAATTTTTAATTTTGTAGGAATGCTTTTTCCTGCAATGTTCCGACCACTTTGGACTGTCTTATTATTCCATAGCACAATAGTTCTAAACACCTGTATTTAAAATTTGTTCGTTGTTTTTGCATGGTTAAGTTCGCAAAAAAATCGGCAGTGATTACTCTCCTTGAAATACTAAAACACTATTGGAAAAACATGCATCCCCACAAGATATTGACAACTCAAAACAATCGCTATTGACGCTTACATTTAACTATACTTGACTGGCGGAGACCTCTCCAGACATGCGTGAAGATTTGGGACAGTGCTGACCATATCTGGTAAAATAAGGGGTTTTCAATAACTCGACCACATTCCTGTACACGAGAGAGAGAGAGAGATTGAGAGAGAGCTTGCTCGTCGTTATAGGTACTGTTAGATGAGCGTCACGTGGGCAGGCGCGTCGGAGCGAAATTTTTAAGTTGATGGAGGGGGGAGTAGACTCAGAAAAGTTTGAATTTTAAGGTACAAAATGGTGCAATTTAGATGTTTCCGAACAGAAATATTGGGCATAAAGCAGCCATAATCACAACGATTTTTTTCCTTCAGAAAAAGTTACAAATGTAATGCCACCCCTGCTGCCCCCCGCAGCTCAGGCGCCACGTGGTTACTTAATGCTTATCCTTTCTCCCGAAAATCAACACAACACCCGTCCCTTCCTCAACGACACGCAACCGCCCCATCCCCCCCCCCTCCTCGGCGTGTTAACGAAGAGGAATAACAAAAACTTCCAACAACTTATTTTCGTTTGTCTCCCATCCCAATCAGTCATTGCTATTTTCCCCACATAGAAGAATCTCTTTGAACTTATGAATTTTAAATAATTTTTCCAGTTTCCTCTCCCCTCCTGAAATTTCTATGACGCAACCTGCGTCGTAAACCCCCTCTGTGGGCACCCCAGGAATAATAATGGTGGATTGATTTTTTTTCCTAACCTACCCTAACTACTGTGTTATGTTGGAGGCCCGGGGAAGGAGCGGGACTAAGTGCGTCTCAGGGCTGAGCCCCATACGCCTACAAGGGTGGATTGATTAGCTCTGATATAGCTAAGTAGTAAAATATGGTGGTTAGTGCTCTGGTAAACTTGACGTAGTTGTAAAGGAGTTTTAAAAAATCAAGCGTTTGCTCACGTCCTGGCATGTGACGTGACATCACGTCCAGACGTGTGACGTCATGTTGTGTCGGACTGTGACTGGCCTTGTTAGTGCGCCAACAGGTGATGCTGCGTCCACACTTGGTTCTAGCGGTGACGTAAACATCACGAAGCAGCGGCATCACGTGACGTGAGCAGCGTGACAAAGTTCACGGAGCGATTGCGTTGTTGTTAACGTTGTGGGTGACAGCTCGTGACCGGAAACCGCTTACTGACTCACACACTCACTTCATTCACATTCACTAGTGAGTTGTGGAATCATACAATAGCGCAACACTGATGTCATGCAATGAGGTTAGCTTGCCGTTCGATCATTTACGTAACCTACCTGAAGACTGCTGCTTCACGCAGAACAAGGGGAGTATAACGTGGAGGCTCTCACACGGTACTAAGAATGTACGCAGACTAGGATTTATAATTTATTAAGCTCTAGACGAACGTTCATGAACGCACTGCTCTCAAACTAAATATATTATTACGAATAAGTAGGTAGTAATCCGTAATCTTCAGATTAGTATCAAGAAATCTGTGTTTGTTATCAATAGATTTACTTTCATAGTTCAGTTTTTTTTTGTATGAACTCAATAAGTTTTTCCCTACTTCTAAGATTACTTATTGTTAAAAGTTAGTGAAAAATAAATACCTACAGACCAACTAACGACCTGCTACAGTAATTTCTGAGCTTCATGTACCATAGTATACAGACCAGTTTTCCAACATAAAGATGCGTAGTATTAGCTTAGTGACGGACGTCTTTAATAAAATGTTTCATTTGTAAAAAAATTAAAAACTGTTTCAAATACAGAGCTAGGAGATACAGACTTGAGTAACATTCTGTATTCACTGTCTGTTATAGTTTCCCACGGTATTAGATGTTAGTGCTGACTTAGGCCTTTACACCGTAGCAAATCCGGAGCACGTCTCTGAGCAAGCCTAAATTTTTTCGGCGCCATGTCAGTCTCGAGAGGTGACCTAAGACCGGTTTCTCCATAAATACGCGTATTCTTGTTTCCAGTGCCGCCGCTTTCTCTAGAAAGGAGATTCTGTATCTGCTTTTTCCAGCCATGACGCAAATTGCCAAAACTTTACCGGCGACCGTCGAGCGGACTTAAATAAATAGAACAGCTGGCGTAGGGTGTGGTACATAATTCAACGCTAAAACATTAATCTGTAACTAGGTTTCTTGAAGCCAATTTGCGAAAATTAAACAATAGCAATCCTAGGCATTAGTTTTAGCCTTTGTTTTAAACAAAATTGTTTCCAGTGTTACGAACTTCTGAGGCACAATCTCTGACACCGGAACCTCGTACATTTAACTGCGGCGCAAGAGATCACGCGTAACGAATTAGTAATTTTTGATGAATATTTACTATTAAAGTTGGCAAATATTATCTAGGTTTGTCATTGAGTATATTGTCCATATTGGCTTCGAAAAAAGCGTAGAAATCAATTGATGTTTTCAGCGTTTATTTAATTGTTAATTTTCGTCTGATGGGGCACTGTGCTCAGTACAATCTGACTACTACACTGACCAATAGATCACACTCACATTCGTTAACTCCGCGAAAGTGACGACTATAGGCAAGCCGAGTCATACTACTGCTATCCATATATAGATGGCTCACTTTAAAGTGAGCACTGCAAAACAGTTATAATAATAATAATAATAATAATAATAAAAGTCTTTTTGTTGCTTAGAAATAAACTTTTGAGAATATATGAAATGTTTACCCTAGATTTTAGTTGCATGGAAGTTATTAAAAATAGTAACGATAAAGAGAGACAGGGGCTCAGTGTATTCTGAACAGCCTATAAGCATGTGTTGCCAGGCATGCAGACCTGCGCATAACCACACCTACACTAGGTTGCATACCTGCCCCTACACGTTTGTACTGCCATAGAGGGTTACCCATGTGATTATACTCCCCTTTATCATCTGTTGCTGAAAATCCTTACTTCGCAGATATATCCGGAGACTGAACTTACACAACGCGTTTATATTTTTTAAAAATAATTTTTGGTGGTGAGAGATTCAGTCAGCGCTTAACATCGAGGTATTTAGCACTAGTGAGGGGTGCCATGAGGTGATTACGGAGCAAAGCCGGAATGAAAGGGCGGGGGAAACAGGAGATCCCGAGAAAACCCACCGACCAACGGCACGATTCCCACATGCGAAAATCCGGGGATCGACCCCGCCGAGAATCGAAGCCGGATCGGATCGTCTTGGTGGAAGGCGAATGGTCTGACCATTCGGCCACCGCGGTCCCAATTTTTAGTGGCGTGGCTAGCGGTGTAAATACTGGGATGGAATGGCATATGCAAGCTGCAGCGCAAAATTGTCTCTTTTCTGGGACCGTCTGATGAATTTTCCTTCTGTTTCGTAGATTATACGTTTAGATAACTTGGCTATTTAGAATATCAGCCACGGTATATCGATTTGCAATCCAACCACGCAGTATAAGAGAGAGTGTGTGGACTCGTCAGATCGTCAGTACGACGCATGTTTGGCCAATATTGGAAAAGTCCTCGTATTCTCGTCGCCCCCTGCGCACAGTTTTCATAATTAGTTGCACTACAACGTCAGACAGTGAGTAGACATGTAGGTCCCAAGTTACTGCAGCTCATCTATATTTCTGGGACTTCAAAAATGTACTTCCTTACTGTGACAAGTGAAACTGCTAGTAGTATCAAAGCGAACCATTTGCCCCGACCTTTATCCTGCTAATTATGGGTAGCGATAGGGCTCTGCGACAGGTAGAATTTGATACCGACATTCACATCCGTCACTTGTCAACAGTAATTCGACTTATCGATCTCGACGATACATTGTAAAAAAAAAAAACTTCCTAAAATTTAAAGGAAGTTATTATTCCAGACGCAGTATAGGGCAGTTACCATACTTCCGACTTGTATAAATGCAAACTTTTACAGTTGTTACAATACAAGTCTGGTAACTCCAGTATACATTTTAGTGTTTTATAAACAAGTTTTGGAGTGCTACCATGGATGTCTGGGAAACAATTCTACCATACCTACTTTCTTAGCGCTTCTATACCCACGTCTGGCAAATTTACAAACTAGTTTTTAGAGTGTACTAACGAAAGTCTCAACAATATCGACATTTCTATCCGCTTTCCAAAAATAATATTGACATACATTTTATATCGATCTTGATTGCCGTCTGTAATGACCTCGCTGTCGGCGAGACGTAAAGACTACTTCTGACTTCCGTGTTGTCATGTCACACAGCCCTAATAGTGGAATCATAATGGCGCGACAGAGGCAACGCGAATTCCTGCGACGCGAATAACAAAATCTGTCGGCCAATCAACACCGAGGTTTCCGTGACGTCAGCACGTCCGCCTCGACGCTGATTGGCTGATATCTTTTGATATTCCCATAGTGGGTATTCGCGTCGCGTCTGTCGTGCCATTGCAATTTCACAACTATAAGAATGGCGGAAATGAGGTGGAAAAAAAGTGGGAGGGAGGGAGGAGATTCACTCATCCCTTGTCACAGTGTGTGGCCATTCTGCGGGCATATCAGTGAATGAGTCAAACTTGTTTGTTCATGAATTACCGCGAAGATAATAGAACAACACAGTTTATTTCTGGAAGAGGAGGATACAGTCGCAGTTGCAATGTTGCCAACGTGTGAAATTCCACAAAATTCGCGTTGCTTCGAGGAGTTGGTGAAAATTTGCTTTGACTGAGTAGATGTTTGGATGCTTGATTTGCGTGCGTGTATGTAAAAAGCGTGTGTGTCAGGAAGTTTACGAATTTCATAAAAATTAAAAAAAATTAATATGAAACTAATGTTTATCTTTAAAGTTAAACAATATGATATTTCATTAATTTGACGTTTCACTCCGCTAAACAATGTGGTGGACGTATCTTGTCAAGCTGTAAGCGTGCGGCAAGTTATACCTACCTCCCGCCCCTATTCTTCTTTTTTCACATTTACAGTTCAGAATTACCTCTCCCCCCCCCCCCAATTATACAAGAGAGTAACCACCCCCTCAAACTCAATCATAAATTATTATCCCCCCCCCCATCCTTCCATTCCACTCACAGAATAGTTGAGATATCCCTGTTTGAATTCATCCTTTCTCTACGCCTTTTTGTGTTACACTGACTAGCATAGTTGAAAAATGCGTGCTGCTGGTGATAGGCTGACGTAAGAAAATCCTAGTTTACATAGACATATTATTCGATGTGTAACAGACACCATAAAATTTAGGAAATAAATTTACGGCTTTCGTCGGAAAACGTGTGCTTCAAAAATTACGCGACAGCCCTAGATGTCGCAGTGCAGTTTATTGAAATAAAAGTGCGGATTATAGTTTGAGCAGTTCAAAGGCAACGTTTCCCAACTGCGGAAATGGGAACAGAGGTCGCCTTGTGGTTTGAACACTGCACCAGTTTGAACATATTTATTGGACTCCTCAAGTGAATTTCAATGAGAACATCCACACTACGTGCATATGAAAATAAATCGATGTGTGTTGAAAATTTTAAATCTGAAGTCAATTTGAGGTAACTACAGCTACTGTACTTAAAGTTCTCGCTTTTAAAACGCCCGCGGAAACGTGCAGTGGCGTCACAAGCCATAGTAGACGCGACGCCGAGCCTTGGCAAGCTAGCTGACTGCTGTCGCACTCCGGCGGAAAGCCAGACTACGCGTGGTAAAAAAAAAAGTCTGTTACGGTGGTTCGTTTGGTTATACTTATGTATTCAATCATAAAATTGTAACAAATGTTATATTTCAAAGGTATTCGAGTTGGAGGTTTTATAAAAGTATAGTGTTACGCACATTGTTATATCGCACAACATCATACCAATATCCGAGCAATGCAATAATACATTAAATAAACCTGTTTACTGGCGCAAACCATTACTATATTAAATTATTTAATACCCATACATTTACTTTACAACAGAATCACACCAAGTATCGGCCACGATGGGGCAATGGTTACTCTCTGGGCTGATATTGGAAAAGTTAAGCGAGTTCAATAATTTTTCGGGTTAGTATAATATTGTTTCTCAAATTTTGCATGGAACCGTCGATTCTTTATCCAAATTTAATATCTTGTATGATCAATAGTATTTTGTATTTCAATACGGATGTTAGGTTCATATGCAATATATACATTTATTCAGCAAAGAATACTTCTGGGCTATTGTGTGGTTTTGGTTTAGCGTACCGAAAAAAAAAAAAATTGTAATTTATGTTGTATAACAGTGTATCATAAGCCCACTACAGTGCTATTTACCACTAATGACGTGTTCATTACTTGATATGTGAATTAACGAGTGATTGAACACGCACAAAATAAACACATTTAGCCTAAATGCAAGCTTAACCATATATGGCCTATTATTTTAATGTAGGTACACTATCCTACTAGATCACATAAAAAAAATCACTTTCGCGATTCGCATTCAATTTAAATCGCTGTTTCTTCCGTGCAAAAATGCCATTTCACATCGTATTAATATGATTGCGAAAATGGAAAACATATGGTTTAAAAAATTTGTATCAGACGCTTGTAAAATTATCTAATTTTGTTACTTAAAAAATACATGACGTACGTGGGTTTTGAACCCGGATCCTTATAACATGTAACCAAGTATCGTAACCAATACGCTACATTGCATCCACTGATTGCTATGCTAGCTTAAGTCTTTATATGACCAGTGCTGGCCGTTATGGCACGTGGACCAATCAAAATATGTTTTCGGTCGCCTGCTGCTTCCTAAACAATAGTGTTTAGAAGCAAAATTATTTTTGGTATCTACATATTTCTTCATTGTTAACAATATGGCATACATTTCAACGTATTTAAAATTTCATGCAATGGGTCCATTGCAATAACTCGACGGCAGAGGAAGGGACGCAGCTAGGGTTGCCAACTTCTTCAGATTTGCCGTAAAGGACATTTCCGGCGACTCCGCACATTTGAAGTCTACATAAATTATCAAGTAAAACAGTAATTTATAACAAACCCATTTTAATACTTTCTGAAATGTATAAAATTCAAACTCATACGTTGTTTTCACATCACTTCTGAAAATATTGGCCTATGTATTTGTTAGTATAATAAAAGTCACAATAGTTTGTTTTTTTTCCTTCTTCTAGTAGAAGCTTTTCATTATTTTGAATTTCAACAAATTGTTCCTCACAACTACTGAACTCATAATTCAGGGTGAGTTGATAAGGGTATTTATTTTGGTTTGTAAAATGCGTAAAATACGGGAAATAGGCTATAGCAAATCCCTTCTGATGTCGATATACGGGATTCTTCTTATAGCCCCAGAATATACATGCAGGATATAGGAATGCCCGTACAAAACGGGGACAGTTGGCAACCCTACGCAATCGTTATGAAGTATGTGGATAGTTGCTGCCGGGAGTCACTTCCTGCTTCCCCTCCCCTCGTCTTACTTCCTCCGGGCAGCTGTCACTTTGTCGCTGTCCTCCCCCATCATTCCAATGACTCCAATTACTAGCACTCGCTCGTAAAAACAACCCGCTGCGTCCGTTTGTCCGTCATCCGTCCGTATATCACTTCATGTACAACCGAGCAAGCTGCACGTCTTTGCATCGTAGTTTACCCGCCCGCTATAAATATTGCAAGCTACAACTTCTTTATTCAAGATTGTAGGTTAATAAATGTAAACACACAGGATTATAGATAGGTCATTCGGGAGAAAGTGAGTACTTTTACAGTTATAATTACTTATTTTCCTTCCAGTCAATTTATAGTTTCCTGTCACTTTTGAACATACACAACGCAACTTAAACAATAAAAGCGTGCAAATTGTAGGTAGGTAAGTGGGCTTTACGTCTCGTCTACAGCGAGGTCATTAGAGACGTCGACACTGAGCACAATGACAGGAGCTGGAAGAGGAGTCGGCCATGGCCTTTGTCAAGGAACCATCCCAGCATTAGCCTGGAGAGATTTCGGGAAAACACGGAAAGCCGAAATCAGGATGTCCGGAGTCGGAGATCGAACCCGGGTCCTCCCGAATGCGCGTCCAACGTGCTATCGTTGTGCCAACTCGCTCGCAGTGTAAATTGTACTGCATTCAAAAGTTAAAGTGTGCGTTCACAATAAATATTTTTTTGGTGATTATTCTAGACAAGACGGTATCCAAGAATGCTAATTTCATCGCCAACCACGTATAAATAGTCTCAGGTAGGGTCAACATGTATGGGAGAAAACATGGTTGAACACAGGGACGTCATTTGGGGCCACGGGGGTGGGCAGATGCCCCCCCCCCTGGATTTAGAATTTTATGTGTATAAATTAATATATTTTTTGTATTTTTAATTTTAAATAATGCTGACTTAAGCACATAAAACTGAAGTTTTATTATTGAAGTATCCAATTTATTCATGCTAAATTAATAAAAAAGATGCAAAAAGGTCACTGCCGCCGGAAAACAAAATCTTGCCCCCTCCTCCCCCTAGAAAAACCTGAAATGGCGCCCCTGGTTGAAGACAACAGCCGGCCGCTTGCTCTATACCTGCGACAGACAACTCTATCGCCCAGACGGCACGAGAAAGGACGTGAGCGTAGAAAAACGAAAGTATCAGGACCCCCCCCCCTCCACAGCTCACGACGCATCCCTGCCTGGAATGGAAGCTTGCTCGCCGTGGTGAGAAGCTGTGAAAACCTCTTAAATTTTCTGACAGTTTGAGCGAATATAGTCCTACAGCATTGTTCACTGCGAGTAACGAATGATCTGAGAGCTGTCCATGTTAGTTCAGACAGGGATTACCGTCACAGTATCAGGTATTTTTTAATTTAATATATGTTAAACTTCAGGGCAAAGTAAGACGGTGTTCACTATTCCAAATGTCAGGATTTTTATTAGCAAAAATAAAAAATACGCGTTTCTTACTTTAAAATGTGTTAAATTCAAAACCATCTCTGACTATATCGGTAACCCCCTGCCTGAATTGATATGGACAGCACCTTTGATACAGTAATATTGAAAGGAAGCTGATAATTATAAAGAATAATGCGAATTATAATGCCGGCATTAACATCCTTTCATGTAGTGCTTTAGCTGTAAATATATTTGGTGTTACTGAATAAAACCTTGAACGAAAACATTAACAAACACGATAACTCTGCGAAACATTAAAACTGTAATTGATTGGGCCGTTTATAAAAGGTGAAATTGCTACGCAATTCACTGTGAAGAATACACACTGTAATTAAAAAATTGGTTGTGTTAAAATTTGTGGAAAATCTGATTTTCGTCTCTTTTGGTCGTGACGAAAAAGCAGTTCCATCAGCCCTGGTGTTTTCCTAGGGTTGTTAGGATCCGCGAGCAAACTTGACGACACCAAATGACATTTAAATACATCGACTGTATCTAAGGGATTGTCAAAGATCTTTCAAAGCTAATTACCTATAAGGCTATACTGGAGGTCTTTCAAGAAAATATTTGCGCTGAAATCAACTAAGCCGATTTTTAGCTGTTAGGATACGACATAAAAAGCTTTGTAGGTTATTGTATTTCGTTATAAAAAGGGAATTTCCACGTGAGAATCGTTTCTAATCCACAGTCAATTACAGCAAAAGGTTTAGCCAAGAAAAAACATTTGTGAATGCATTAAGTACTAATTTGTTGATCTGGATTCTGTATACGATAGCAGGGACGAGCTTATTTGTAATTTATTTTAAAACTGCCAAGGTTATGCCGAGACATAAGCAATGTGGAGTGTTGCACGGGCCAGTTTGTAGCAAGTATGTCAAAAAGAGTCGAGGCCTGATGTTGGGATCACAACAGTGCGACGGACGCGACACGAATGATGCGATACGACACTGAAATGCATATTTCGTACACTCACATGCCCATGATTAGTGACTGTTGCTTCATCGGAAAAGAGAAAATGTCTGTTTCTGGCAACGTATCAGGACCGATCGACATAATTCCACGCGACGTTGGTAATCTCGGTGGTCAAAGCTTCTGATGAAAATGGTATTTGTTTCTTTGCAAAACGCGAATAACACTACACTGACTTATTCCAGAGGTACTCGCAACTTCCCTTGAGCTAGCTTATGGGCTGTGCGTAACATATGCCAAAATATCTACTTCATTTGCTCCGCTCGTTACAGGCTTGGCCCGTATCCTCTTCGTAGTATTACAATTTTCCTCCAATAACAATTTTCTACACATTCTCACAATTGTCATATCTGATGAAGTAACATATTAAGTTTCTCTTAGTGCATGAAAGGCATTTTCGTCACCTGAACGGCAGACGACACACTGCCACTAGACGTACAGTATTATAGTAGCTGCAGTGTGACATTCCCTCTGCCCCGTTTGACCAGTGTCACGATGCCCGTCAGCGTGGTACTACACAACACAGTTTCTTGTATCACAAATGAACGTAGCTTGCATATTGCATACACAGAAGGCGAACGCTTTTTATACAGTGTCCATAAGTACTGGCCGGATTTTGAAAAGTGGCATACCAATAAACTTCTCTCCTTCCGCCCCGTGAAGTAAGCAGCATAAAGGCTCCCCTACAATTGATTTAGCTCACAAAACAGCACTCGCACTGCAACGAGCTGCAAACTACAGTTGAAACAGCACACACACAGAAACAGCGGATGTTGTTAAAACGAAAACAAGCTACACTGGTAAATAATACATGTGTGTGTTGGTATCGCTGATTCCGAGTGTTTTTATTGTTACCGCCTTTCGTAAATAGCATTTTTGTTTATATTATATTACAAAATCTAGTGAGCTAATTTTCTTAAAATTGCAGTAACTGTTGTAAACTTTGAAAGAAAAAAATAATTTCGAACAAATCAATTTACTAACTTCGGCGCGAATTTTTAAATGTTTAGTCTGTAGCGCGTCCCACCAAAAACTTTGGATTGAAGTTGTTGTGCATGTGCTGTTTCATGTGCAAAATCAGTTATAGCGGAGCCTTAAATCATTATAATACCATTTTAAAATATAAAGTCAAAATGAATATCTCGACATCTAATACGTTCAAATCCGACACATCATGTTGTGAGGACTTTATATTGTGCTTCATTAGGCTGCACGCAGAATTACGGTATCTTAAACGTTTGGACGTCATTCTGTCAACAGGATAGGTGACGCAACCGGTATTATATATTACCACTGGTATTCATACGTGTAAAAATAGTGACAATTACACATTTGTTTAAAAAATTATGATTTTCACACAAAAATCTCTCGTGAAGTAAGTAACTGTCATTTGTTACTAACTCACCAGATTCACAAACATTTGGGTACAAAATTGAAACCCGTTGGTCAGCTTTGTCGCATCCACGACGCGAATAACATAGAAATTATTTCTATTCGGAATTCGCGTCACGTCCGCCATTTTTGTCGCATTGACGTCATAGAAATGTCGATGTTGATTGACTGGCAAGTTATTTTATTCGCGTCTCGTCTGTCGCGCTGTGATTCCAGCATGACGGTCAAACTGGGGGGAACCTGCCGCAGTCCCGCAATGAATGCCTCTTGCACAGACCGGACAAGCCCGCTTACGCGCCGCGCATGGCTGCCAACCTTTCCGGCTGCACGCGTCCACCCGACGCTCGCGTTCCGAGTGTTGTGCAGCGACGCGTTCTCGGCCCGCGCATGCGCAGTGCCGCGCAGCCTTGGCGCTGGAATCTTTCGAGCTGCTCCGGAGAAGGGGAGGGGATCCAGAAGGCGCCGTAGACATCGTAGTAAGCTATATCTTCGGCCGGCAGAGGCAGTTACGTGACTGCTTTCAAGAAGAGCGGTTGTTGCGGTGACAGTACAGCTGAGAGGTGAGTTGATCTGAGAATCGTTCGATACCACGTAGCTGGCTTTTTGTTTGACTTCGTATGGGGGATAATGAGAGATAACAGAATGCCCGAGTCAATAAGCGACAACAAAACTGAGATAAAGTACGCCTAAATATTTCTAGTCTTGTCTTGTGCGCCAAGGCTTTATGTAGCACAATACATATTTTACTCCTTTTATTTTATTGCAATGCAGTGATTTGTGACGGAAAAAGCAAGTTGCATAGAACCACAATCAAGGTTTTAAGGAAGGTCGTGAAAATTAAGCAACAATCTTGACTATGCAGCGACTACAAAAACATAATTTCCTGAAAATATAAAGTTAAATGCATGGAACGGTAAACAGGTTTCAGTAAGGGTTCAATTATTCAAAAATATAAACTTGTTTCTAATAAGCATGTTGAATTTTTTTTTTTAATTAATAGAAGCTTAGTTTTAACCGTGTGTTCTTCTTTTCGTAGATAAACATACTGTGGATAAGTGTAGCTGTTTCGCGTAGAAAAGAATAGGTACGCAATAACACCGTTTATGCGTCAGCTGCGTAAGCCTCTTAATAAAAAAGAGAATGGGCGTATTAGAAAGTATTCCTAACTTACGAAATACGCCTTCAGAAGAGTTTTGTACAGGATTACGAGTCAAAATAACAAATTACATCGTATTTATTATTATTACTTAAGTTTTCAAGATAATGAGAAGGCTTCATCTTACTTTGGATCACAATAACGCTCTGGAGTCAGTTGAAATATGTACGTATCAATAGATACTGTATCCATTCCTAAGTTTGCGTCCTTTTTAATGACACTTTAAATACCGACATAACAATAAGCAAACGTGGCATATAGTTTTGGAAATTAGGTTCTTTGTAAAATTGTGTGCATGTATTGTGTTACTGAGAATATTACAATTATTAACAAACACTAATTTAAATTAATTAGTAGAGAAATTATTCACTGTGTAATGTTTTCCTCTCTTGTATGTACAGGAAGTTCTCAATTTACTTCGTTTAGGATTAACTTCGCTACTGTTTGACTACGCATTTTCTAATTTAAGTAGCCGCTAATTCATAAGAACGTCCTTAATCCGTTCAGACGCGAGCCAGAGTTAAAATACTTACGTTTCTAAATGTTCGGCTATTAGCTGTGGACGGGGCTTGTATGACTCAATTTAAGGGTGTTCTAGTGCGATTAAGTCATAATTTTATATTTGTATGAAATAGTGTTAGTTTTGTAGGCGATACTTATGAGTGCAATTTCCTCTTACAAAAAAAATTTTTATCTCGCTAGTTTTCTCATAAAGATGCGTCAAAGTCAAGATTTGAATGTTCTGCTGCCAGGCAGATAGTGAAAACCAGTTGATATATGTAAGTGAAATAATTCACAGTGAAATAACATGCCATGGGCTACGTAATAAAACATTAATATACATCCCGCGAAATATTTTTATACTTAAAAAATGTTGAATTTTGTAGTACTTCTGTGATTTTTTTTTTAAATTCAAAATATGGCATTGTGGGTTTTTTCATGTTTTATTACATTGCCCATGAGATGTAAATTCAGCGTGAATTACTTCTTTTAAGTAGATTGATTGGTTTTCACTATTTGCAAATGGGTTCGTAACAAGCCAATTCTGACTTTGACGCACCGTTATGAGAAAACTATGAGAGCTAAAATTGTTTTGTAAGAGGAAACTACACTCAAAATTATCACAAAACTAACGATATTTAGTAAAAACATGAAATTATTATTTTATCGCACTTGAACACCCTTAAGTCCTTTTAATTAGCGTCGCTGTTTTCAGGAACCTAACGCCGATGTAATCAAGTAGTAACAAGTTCTGCATGAAGTCAGTAAGGACAAAACAATTGTATTTTATGAAGAGGCCCTGCTGAGTTTAGCAGTAACGTGTCGGGACACTGGAGGAAGAGGAGAGGTTATTATGAAGAAAAATGTGACTGCCTCGCGAAATGGCCCAAGCGAGAAAAGACGTGACGTAATGTGGATGTGGGCGTCGGACGAGGTCGACTTCTTGTGACTCAATAGGTTACACACAAACTGTGAGGAGAGTATTGTAAACCGATAAAATTTCTGCATTTAACGCGCGAGAGCAGCGGAGCGATAAGAGCTAGAATGTCACGCTCGACTCCAAACTGTCGTGCAAGGTTTTCATAGTAGCATTATCCTATGGTAAAGGCCAACGCATGCTTCTCGTTTTGCATTTTACGAATTCATGTGGTATTTTTGTAGTTACCACAGTATTAAGAAGTTTTTAAGTCGTTTTGAGAGGCCCTAAAATCATGTTTCAAACCAGCGTTCTGAATTTCTACAATTGTAGACGTGAATATGAATAAGTTAGTGATTTCGCGTAAAAAGAATACGGATGTCACACTACAAAACCGCCCCTGCACCGGCAGCAAGAAATATTCGTAATTTCGGAATATTGTAAATACAAAAATTTATTGTAATTGGTTTTTACGTATACACATCAAGCTGTGACATGTAGTTTTACAGTGATTTGTTCAGTTTCATTATGTTCATCGGTTTCCATGAATAAAAAACATGCGAATGTTTACTACTTTGAAATGCGACTATGGGAAAACTGATTGAGCTTAAGTTTTTGTAAGAGGAAACTCTACTTCCAAGGAATGTCAACAAAACGAGCACGTTTTCATACGAATATAACATTTTAATTTTTTTTTTCCTTCTTGAACACTCTTAAAGCACTTTAGGGCACTGAAATTCATATTATCTGCCATTTGTTTTTTCTCTCGTACACTATGTTCACTCTTACCTGATCTACAGAACAAACATAGCAAAAGACTGCGACAAAATAACACTCAAAAGTCAGTGCAAACTTTTGCTGTGGAGAAGACTTGGAGATTTGTTTACTGATTGGATCTTTGCAGCAGCTGGACTTGTGAGGGACACGAGTGGTACTTTTAGACGCGTAAGCCAATCACTGATGTGGCACTCTTAGTTGTTTATAGAAGAAGAATACTCCACACATTCAAAGTCTCAGTTGTTTAATTATCGCTTGTTTTAAACGTTTACCATTTCTTTATCTTGTTGTTTACTTGACTGGTCCTACTTAACAGCTAAAGCTTGGCTGGAGGTCATGACAACAGCTTTGCGTCACTGGCCAGCGTGTTGCCTACATGCCAGGCATTAACAGGGCGTGGTATATGATTCAACGCTAAAATCATTATTCTATAACTGTTGGTTTCTTGAAGAAAATTAAACAATAGCAATCCTAGACAATAGTTTTAGCCAACGTTTTAAACAAAATTGTTTCCAGTGTTAACTGACTTCTGAGACACAGTCTCTGACGCCGGAACCTCGTGCATTTAACTGCGGCGCGAGAGATCACGTGTAACGAATTTGTAATTCTGGATAAATATTTACTCATAGAGTTGACAAATACCATTATCTAGGATTGTCATTGAGTATTTTATCCATATTGGCTTCGAAAAAAACGTAGGAATCAATTTGTGTTTTCAGCGTTTATTTATCTACCGCGCACTCTGAAGGGCTGTTTCATTATTCTTTTATCAGACTGCTGCCAATAAAATTTGAGCCAATGTGCAGTCACATGATGTACAATACTGTGGATGAGTTTTTAAAAATAATGAACTATTCGGTAGCCTAAACATATTTTACTTACTTTCGTGACAAAAAACGTGGTAATTTAGGTGACGAAATCTAAAAAACTGTTCAGTACATTGCTTCAAAAGAATTATGTTACAAATTATGACATAGTAGTGTCAAAACTGTGGAGAACAATTTTGATATGAGTATAAGATATAAAAAAAACAATATTTTTTGTAATCACTGCAAAACTAAGGAACAAGTTCTTAAGGTGACTACCTACGCGCAGATATATTCAGAGTTCACGCTCTAAAGGTAGGGATAAATGACGGCATTGACACTATTGTTAACAGTTAATTAGTTAATTTCTTTTGACTTATCCCGTATGTAGGCTGTGTTGACTTTGTTTTGCTAAATGTAAAAAAAAGTAGCCTAACTAGGACATATGTTTTTTTTTTTGTAATATGAACATAAAGAAAACAATGCTACCCTGAATTTTTTTAGAATTGCATTACTTTACTTAATATTGAAAACAGTTTCGTTGCCTGATAAGAAGTTATGTTTTTTTTTTTAATTTTTTTTTAAATGTAATTTTGAAGTTGAGTTTGAGGGCCACTTATTTATATATAAACTGTCACCACAAAAATTTAAGACTCTATGGGAAAAGGAGGGAGGGAGGTGGAAGAGGCGGTTGCCCCAGGCGCATAATTGCCGGAGATGGCAAAAAATGGAGATTGTCAAAAAACAGTTTACCCAAAAAATATATTTAATACATCTGAAAAATTTATTTCAAAAACCTTATTTCTTCTTTCGTGAATAACTAAATAAAGTAAATAGAAAACGCACTCGGTCTCTTTTTCTCCCTCTTTTCTCTCTGTCTCGTCTATCTGTGTATGTATCTCTCTCTCTCTCTCTCTTCCCTTCTTACGAACAGTCGTTATTAGTTTTCAAAACTAATTCCATTTTTTTCTGATATCCTCGCAATATGGTAGGACAGTGTTTGGAAAATATTTATTACAATTTTCGTGAACTATTTGTATTTTTCACACAGTTGCAATGTTATTCATTAAGTATCTGTTAAGTAAATCATTGACATTTAATTAAACTTTTAAAGGTGCTCGCTAAATATTCTGTAGAAGCAACTGTTATTCATTAATTTATTGACATCTTGCACTGAAGATTTTGAGTAAATAATATTGTTTAAAATTAAGAAATATAGTAAGGCGCTTGTGCGTATTGTAGTTTTTGCATAAAATTATGTTGTTTTACTTACGAAATAAAATTTTGTAAGAATTTTCGTGAGTAATAGTAAATAGACTGTAAACTTTCCAGAATTAACTAAAAAACTGTGATATTAGTACATATTTCTACAGGCCTGTATGTTCAGTGGCGTAACCGGGATTTATGCAAAAAAAGGGGGAGGGATTACTCTGAGAATTATATAATGATCACCGACTACGGGTGTTTCGGGGGGTTCTCCTCTGGGAAAATCTGAATTTGAAGGTGCAAAATTGTGCTATTTTAGCAGTTTCCATAACAAAACATTGAATATCCTACTCGCGAAAATATTATTTTTAATTTATAATTTTATTTAGAACTATTTACGAGTGTCAAAAAAGAAAGGGGGTTATAACCCATATTCCATCCCCTCTCTTGGCAATGCCTTTGTATATATTTTTACGAAAGACGCGATCGTAGGCATGAAGTGAATGTAAACTTGATTCCGGAGATATTTTCGAGTTCACGGTTGTGATCATCATAGAATCTTAGCTTGTAGTCAAATATGCCACGTTAAGGGAACTGTCTGTGGTAAGATACCTTAACTTTGAGGCAGTGGAGGAATCATTAGCCCCTGTAGAAAGGGAATAAACCACGTCTGCCGCAGGTTGGCAGGTCGCGCGACGCTGCTAATGGATCGGACAACACGGACTGCAGAAGACTGTTGACCGACTAAACACAGGCAGGCGACGACACCAAAAAAAGACCGCCGTGGACAGGGCGTGGCGACCCGGTGACCTGACGAGCCGCGGCGGAAGTGAGGACTGCCTTGACCGCGCCGTACACAGGAGGTGCGTGCACGCACTGTGTGACGCTGAGATTGTGGCTGGGCGTTGTGACTAACGAAGACACGTTCCCTCACGCTATCACGAGCTGCGTCTCGCCACTTCCTGTGTGGCTACGTCGTCGTGCATCTTTATACTCTGTCCACTCTAAGGTTGCAGCAGAAATTAAAGTTGCTAACGAAATAAATCAAAGCAATTGAGTTATATCTTGATTCCTCACATTGTAATTGTGCAGTAACACATTTTCCTTGTATTTTCCAATATTTCAAATTAAATTGATTATGTGTAATTTTTTTTATCGTCATACACTTAATTGAAATAGCTGCAACCGTAGAATTGATAGAGTTTAGTTGAAACTAGCTGTTGCTGATTAAGTGTAGCTGCAGTACATATTCACATAGTTTCGTACCAAGAATAACGAACATTGATTTTATTGTACAATTCATATTATTCATTCGTTCGTAAGATTTGGAGATACCAATAATAAATACATACACTCACAGTATTTAGGACAAGTCTATTTACATATGTAAAAATTAAATTGGTTTATATGTTTGTATGAGTTCGATATAACTCCGACACAGTTTGACCGATCACCATGAAACTTGACCCATATATGTTTTTTTCGTGAAGGTTTTAATACTATCAATTTTATTCCAACTCGCCACTAGACGACGCTGCAGCACATCGACTTATATACCTACACAGTAAAAAATGTTTTGTACATTTACAAAAAGTTTTTGTAACACTACAAAAATGTTTTGTAATATTTATGAAAAAACTTGTACTTTAACAAATTTCTTTGTATATTTACAAACAAAATTTGTTTATTTACTGCTAATATTTAGTTCACTTTACAACAATTGTTTGTAGAGCTACAAAAATGTTTTTCGGAAACTAGTTTCCAATTTTTTTTTGTAAAATTACGAAATGTTTTGTAAAAATTGTCTGATCTTCAATGCTTATTTTGTTTGAAATCGAAAAATTTAATCATTTCCATTTATTTTACAAGTTCCCAAAGGTGTTCGCAATATTTATGGCCACTTTAAAAGGTTTCGGACATCTCACATTTATTACCTGACTGATAATGTTCTGATTTTAGTTTATAAGATTTTCCTTGTACATGTAAAATTTTTTTACTGTGTAGTTTCCCCGTATTGTATATAGAGCATATTTCGCAATTTGCCCAACATCCGTTTTTGTATGTACACTGGCAGAACGTATGCCAGGTTCTTCTACTATAATGTAATATAATCCCTAATAGTTAAATTGTATGCGGAGGGTTACTGCGAAGTCTTTCTTTTGCCATTTATTTGAACTGATGTCTGAGAAATTGTTGAACAAAAATTCTACTTAGTTATAATTTCTCAGGAAAGCAATTAGTGAAATACAGTTTAATGTCAAATTACTTTGGTGTGGAAGTTTTTATTACATTAGTAGATGTAAATAGATTGTTAAATAATGTAGGCCCTCCGCTAATGTACTAGTATAGGGTAATTTATAATATATGCTTATCAGAAACGCTGAAAAAGTAATGTTCTGTAGTATAAAATTCATTTGAACACGAGACTGTTGAAGTTGCGGTTATTCATCTAAGATATTTTCGAAATCACACACAAAACTGTGGCTGAATAGTATTTCCCGTTTATTACGTTTTAGTTGCATAACAAAATCAATGGGTATCAATTTTAGGTACAATACAGATAGTGGTAAAAACAAATTCCATTTTTTTGCCGCAAATTTGAACCGCAATTTGTGTTGGTAAGCCCCTAATTTATGTATACAGTAAATCAACAGTTCAGAGGTTCGACTGAACATGTTAGTGTTTTAATCATGTATCTGCTCTGTCATCAAGTATAAAATACTTCGTATTCTGCCATTATTGGTGAAAACTAATTGAGGAGTTGGCTGGAATAAAGGCCTTGAAAAGAAAATAGCATTGTGAGATAATGACAAATATATGCTTTGGAGAAATTTTTTTTTTATCTCATGTTTCTCTCACATTATTTTCTCTTAGTACCTATAAGTAATGTATATTTACATTACACATATTAATAGTAGTTACTATAAGTACAGCCAAAGATGACACAGAAATTATTAATACCATAATGATACCAGCACAGGTCAAGACAAAAATTCATAACTTGGTGAAGAATTTAGATATCGGTACAAAAATTTTAGGTGGACACAATCGAACAAGATAAATTGTTTTAGTGAAGAAAGGCCTTATCTTATTAAGCCTTTATTCCAGCCAATTCCTCAAATACGGCAGTGAAATATTACAACATACGAATGCTACTGCTCAGTATATATAGGTCATCATCACTCGTCTCATACTTGTAGATGTTAATTATGTCGATATCTGTCCGATAATCACTGTAAAACCTATATTCGGTTAAAAACAATATTTCCGCATTCAGCAGCGAGCACGGTGTACGATATCGACTAACTCTTTACTTTCAGCATAAAATTGTTGTTTATCTTGAATCGTCAAACTTGGTCGTCACGCATACTTTTATTAGAACAATATTTTCACACGAGTGTTCGTCGATCTGTAGAGAATGAGGGAGAATGTTGCTTTAAGTGTCCTCATCAGTCATTATTGAATTATTTAATTTTTCACTTTTCTTTTAAATTCTGAGAATAAAATGTGAACTTCGTTATTATAGCGTGAATTTTGCGCTACAGTAAGCATCGCAGTTGAACTTTCAACTTGTATTAAGGCCGCAATTGGTGCAGCATTTTTTTGTATATTATTAATTTGCTGGACTGGTCGTGGCCTAAGTATATGTTAAAATCTTAAAAGTTCAACTGCGTTTATTGTACTGTAGCGGAAGGCAAATATAATTCATGCTATAATAGAAAATGTCATACTTTTCATCTCAGAAAAAAAGACTGAAATAATCTAACATGACGACTGGTGCAAAGCCTTAAGGGGCCTCCCTAAATAGGCTGCGTTTGTGTGTGTGAGGCAGGAGCTGTATGAGTGCCACTAACCGACGTATGTAATGTATTATCGTCTCTCAGCGCAAGCTCCTCAGATGGGAGGCAGCGCTTTACTATTATCCTTTTTCCTATGGGACTTTAAGCGGTGACCACATTATTTTATTTGTGGCCAGCGTAGTTCAAAGTCTAAGGCTTGTTTCATAGTTGTGTTTTTCGAGTCCTATTGTTATTTTTCCAGATACGGCAGCCTGAAAAAAAAAAAACATTTTTAACCGTTTATAGTGGCCTGAAAATAATCGTTCCAATAAACGTACTGAATTTTTTTAAACTAAAGCGACATAGATTGAAGTGTGTGTGTTCTTTTCGTAGACACACGGCGATAATGTTCGTTAAATAGTTTCGTCAAAAAGAGAATAGTGGTAATTCGCTGCAACACATTTGAAGGGCAGTTAGGGAGACCCCTTAAGAGGGCGTGGTACATAATTCAACGTTAAAAGCATTAATCTATAACTGTACGTTTGTTGAAGCCAATTTGCGAAAATTAAACAATAGCAATCCTAGTCAATAGTTTTAGCCAACGTTTTAAACAAAATTGTTTCCAGTGTTACGAACTTCTGAGGCACAATCTCTGACGCCGGAACCTCGTGCATTTAACTGCAGCGCAAGAGATCACGCGTAACGAATGAGTAATTCTGGATAAATGTTTACAAATAAAGTTGGCAAATACCACTATCTAGGATTGGCATTGAGTATTTTATCCATATTGGCTTCGGAAAAGGCGTAGAAATCAATTGATGTTTTCAGCGTTTATTTATCTACCATGCACTCTTAAGGACTAGTGTGCAGAGGAAATGTAGTTCGTATGACGGCGTTGAAAGGCATAGTTGATACAGGACGTGCTGTGCCTAATTTGTCCCCGTTTCTCTCATCAGCGAGATTGGCTGACCCGGTTCTCCGAAGCGCGTAGGCCAAAGAGAATCCATGCCTGTCTTACGTTCCTCCAGACCATGGCCGTAGAAGAACAGGTCTGGACACTCGCCTGGAAACTTGACCACCTTGTTGTTTAGCTGTAGTTCACCAAGTTACCGAGAATATTGTGTTTTATTGGCGCTGCAGTTAGGGCGGTCGGACTCAAACGCCACCTACTTCCTTTCCACTGAGATAAACAATTTATCAAATCGTATTTTTTTTATCAATTTATGAAATACTTCCTTCGCTCACAAATTTAAGAAAAGGAACCTACTGCATGAAGTCAAAAAGTCTGTCTCACATAATAATTTCAGTTTTTGACAGCTATCAAGTCTATCGTATGTTCAAATTTCTGCATAAAAATTATTTTCATTTTAATGTACTTCACAGTATGTTTGCGTAAAAATCGCTGTGACAAAAGAAAACACTTGTATTCCACGGCAACAGCTGTAAAAATTCACGAGAACACAACTGTCAAAAAATGAAATTCTTACACGAGACAGACTATATGTTGTTGCCACAACACTTTTTTTTAGACGATTGCGTGATCGGCGTCGCAAGGGATTCTGTTGCGTGGCCTTTCACGCCGAGTGTTGTCAACTTAGCTGACTTTCCGCTAAACTTGGTGGAATTAAGGCATATTTAATGGAGAAATGATCACTTCTATGGGCAGTGGAATTTTCAATTTACCATAATACAACTTTTAGAAATAGAATTTTTGTCTGTCGTTTTACGCAATTGTTGTATATTTTTCAGTAAAAAGAAGAGTAAAAAATTGAACATATAGTGATTAAACTATTTTACTAATTTAAATTTAACGAATTAAAAATAATATGTGATAGTTAACATTTTAAGTAAATTTCTACTATTTTTTAAAAAAAATTTATGTTTGGCGCGATTATAACGGATTCTATGGAAACATGTGACGGATTTTTGAACTGAAAATGAGCTCCTATGTTCCTACATAATGCGAGTGGCCGAGGACAACAGGTCCAAGATTACATAACGCTCTGGAACCGGTTACACTAGACGTACCTCGGCCGTGAACTGATGTGCTGGTAGCGCGTCGCAGCGCCACCATTTAACGGCATGCCTGCTCGGAAAATGCTGCGTTTTGTTTGCGCCTGGCTTCATTTACGGCCTCTGCCTACCTGACTTACAGCCCCGGGAATCTGTGTTAAATGAAGTTTCTTCCGAACAAAAAAAAATGGGATTTACGAAATATTGCGACAGAAAGGATTTCCCCCCCCCCCCCCCCCCAGAAGAAAGTAGCTCATAATTGTTTTAAATTTAATTTTAGATAATATGAAACATACGTTGGCAAAGTTTCTCAAACTACAGTGTTCTTCCAGAAATTACAGGTGGAGAACGTTTTGTTTGTAAAATTTATCTTTTCACCTAATGTATTTATTTAAGTGGGCTTTTCGACAGCGAAAGTCATGAGATACGATTATACACGACACAAGGGTGTGAACAGGGAAAGGGAAATCAGCCATGGCCTTTCTTAAGGAACCATTCCAGTATTATATTCGCCTGAAGCGATTTTAGTAACAATGAAAAACTAATCTGGATGGTCGGAACTGAGAATTGAACTTGGAACCTCCGGAATGCGAGTCCAACGTCGTATCATTGCGCCACCTCACATGGTGATTTTATCTTTAAAATTGATCTATTGAAAATTGGTTAATTTTACCATTGATTTTTCCATCAATATTCCCTTGCTGTAAGCTAGAATATAGCCTGTACTTGGCTACGGTCGCTAAGTCGATGCCAGTAGTGTATTTGAAAAGCGATTGCTAGAATGGCAGTCCGTCCAATTCCTTAAAATACGTTTGTTTTACTGATTTGACAATTCTGAATTGTTGCAGCCCTTTCAGGATTTTTCTGGCAGTGTCATATTTGAATGATTGTCTGAATTGTTGTATTCCCCCCTCCCCCAGCAGGAAAATGTTGCATTATGCTGAATTACCTTAAAACAATGTAACGTAACTTGAGAAAACGTAACCTGATAAATCCTAATCTGACCTAACCTAAGCTAACGTAACGTAACAAACGTGAAGGGCTGCCCTTCCAAGTGGCAACAATTCAGACAGTCCTTCAAATACAGAGACAGAAAAATCCTTACGGGCGTACAAGTAGGAAAAATGATAATTTTATATTTGAATGAAACAGTGTTCGTTTTATAGACGTTACATGGGAGTACATTTTCCTCTTATAAATAAATTTTAGCTCAGTCAGTTTTTTAATAATGGCACTTCAAAGTCAAATTTTTCATGTTTTCGGGTCATATACCCCTCGAAAACCAATCAACATAATAACACGAAATGATTCACAGTAAAAGTACATGTCACGGACCAAGGTTTTAAGTATATAAAAATCCAATAAAAATTATTTTTATATTTAATAAAAAAAATACTTGTAAGTAACAAAAACAAATGCAGTTGTAGAAATTTTTTCAAAATACAAAACATTGTTTGAATTGATTTTTATGTACTGTAAGTCCTAGCCCGGGGCATGTACATTCACTGTGAATTATTTCGTTTAATTATGTTAATTAGTTTTCGGGGGGGGGGGTGTATGTATTAAAAACATGCAAATGTTGACTTTGAAATGTCACTATGGGAAAACTGACTGAGCTAAATTTATTTATAAGAGGAAAATGTACTCCCAAGTAACGTCTATAAAACTAACAGTTTTATTCAAATGTAAAGTTATGATTTTTCCCCCCTTGAACACCCTTAATTAAGGGCCTGCCTTCCAAGGGGGCAACAATTCAAGTTTATTAAAGCACCAAAACAAAATGCGTTTTCAGCAATAGGAAGGACCGCTCCTCCAGTCGCTTTACAGATACATGATTGCCAGAAACATCCTGAACGGCTGGTCTTCCCAAGGGGCAACAATTCAACTCCCCCATGTAGTCAAAGGCATGCTGTAGTGGTGATGTAGGATAAAGCGCAGACGCGAACAGACGTTGCAGGTTTCGCAATGCCTTGTTTCATTCAATTGCACACTATGTATTGACAGACAGAACGTATAGTTCTCTTCTTAGCGTTTTCACAAGGGAAGAGTGCCTTATAAGACTATTTCATAAAAGTAATATTATATTTAACGAAAGGGAGTGCCTTGCTTGATTTATTTTGAAGCATGCCTAGTAAATGTTAGTTGAAATTTATAAACGTTCACCCAGCAGGTCAAAGCTACGGAAATATAAACAGACGATTACGATATGGTGCACTCAAATCAACTAATGCTACAAGTTGTGTTTTGTAGATCAGCGATAAAAAGTAAATAAACAAGTCTTTATCTAACTGTTCTGTCTGGGGTACAAACTAAACTACGCACGATACATAGGCGTGTGCGACAGTTACAGCCATGATCTCATGTTTCTACTGTTTTGCAATAGTTGTATTTTGTTGAGCCTAAATTAAAGCAGATATCAAAAATCTGTTTGGCAGTTTTGTTTAATTTTTTTGCCGGAATAATTTTTTTTTCAAAACAAATTATACGGTTACTACTGATAAGTTAACTAACCAGAATTTCCTAACACCATAGTATTTACTGCTTAAAAAAAAATCAGCAAACATGGAGACGACGATTTTAAACAAAACTGCCAAACACATTTTGAATATCTGCTCTCGTCTATGTGTGAAAAATTAGTAACGCTAAAATGTAGAAACAATATAGCATGGCCTTATCTCGGTTGGAGGGGGGGGGGACTTGATTGAGTGAAGAGATTTTGATCAGCGCTCAACATCAGATCTTTAGCCCTGGTGAGGGGTGACATGATGTGAGTATGGAGCAGCGCCGGAGTGACGGGGTCAAGGAAACTGGAGATCCCCGAGAAAAACCCACGAACCAGCGACATCGTTCGGCACGATTCCCACATACGAAAATCCGTGAACCGACCTCAATGGAACTCGAACCCATATCACCTCGGTGGAAGGCGAGAGCGCTGATCACCCCGCCAACCTTGCACCCAAGTGGTGGAGGGGGGTGCAAGAATGTCCAGTTGCTGATATGCCGATCATCTCTTTAAATCAGGAGGTTTGAGGGTCCTTCCACGATAAAAATTTCGATTTAAGGGTTAGTGTTAAATTTTTTTTTTTTTTTGTATTTTCAATTTTTGTGCCATACATTTATTCAAATTGTAATATCAAACTTTTCTCATCGATAAAGCAAGTTCTTGGTAAACTGCTGGACATTAACAATAATATAATCTTTCATTAATTTGTCATGCAGGATCATTGCAATAATATTATAGGTTAACTTTCAAGAATTCTCTTGCAATGATTCTGTATGGCTCATTAATGAAAGATTCCATTATTATTTATGTCCAGCAGTTGACCAAGAATATATCCTTTGTCGAAGAGAAAATTTTGATAATACAATTTGAATAAATGTTATGGCTCAAAAACTGAAAATACAGTAAAATGTCTAACACTCCCTCTTGAAGGTGCTTAATGGTGGCAATTAAAACAGTTTTCATATATAAACTTTGAGTATACCGCTGGTAGATAGATATAATATTGCTTATAATATTTAAATTTTTTGAGGGTGACAATCCCTAAACAATGTTTGTGGGCGCGACAATTCCCCCCGCCCTAAATAATTTGTGTGGGTGACAAGTCCCCATCTCCCCCGCCAGGCACGCCTGTGAGACGATGCCCATAGTAATTGCACAGGCTCTGCACGTGCTAGAGGCTATGAGACAAATGGTAAGTGATGAGGAGTCGACTTTACTGTTCCCAGCCCTCCACCGCCCAGAATAGCAGCAGGCAGGCGAACACGGTCCATTGAGCGCGTTTTCAGCATCTGTGCAGCATGGTCCAGGAAGGTTGGACACATTGAAAGAACATTTTCATTTGCCGAAACTAGCAGGAAAATTCGTAAATAAACACACAAAAAATTCACCTAGTTATTTCTAAATTTTTTGCCGGGATTTATTCCTTAAATAAATAAACGTGAATCTTAAGGCATGAAACGTAAACACAAAGATTACAGAGGGTAAATTTCCCTACAACATGGGCAAATTTGATCGCTATACATCAACATATTCTGTTTGTTTTGAAAACGTCCTGCATAATCTGTAAAAAGTTGAATATTGTAAAAATATTGTAATTGAAGGGCCATGCATTTCACAACAATAAATGAAGAAAGACAGACATGGAGAGCGAAAAATTTGTATGGCCACAAACAAAATCCACGGAAATCCATTTATTTTGCTCCTGGATCTGTCCCGGAACAAAGAAAACATTACAAGTTAAGACACACATTATGTTCGACAACCGGAATTGAAGCTTATAAATTTACGTGTAATATGGACAAAACCCACAAATATTTTGTACTAGTGTTCCCGGAACATAAAGAAAAAAAAGTTGGAGGGATTTGAATATGTAAAACTATGAATTTTTTTTGCAAATTTTGCTCTAAAGATTTTTTTTTTTTTTTGCAATTTTCCTCTTTACTTCCCATAACTTCCCGTATAAGGGAGGGGGTGGCAGGGTCAACGATTGTAAAGCGTGGCTGTAGTGTAGAAAGGCAAGGAAGATAGTAGGACAGTTGCTGACCTGAGGGGGTGGTGGACCCGGCCAGAGCCCCCGCGTGTGGCGTCATCGGGAAGTAGTGTGGGTTGTGCGTTCTGCTCTGCCACTTGGATGTTCGGCCTCGACAGACCGGCGATAGTTGGCGTGCGCCCACTTGTTGCTGCCCACCACAACACTCCACTAGACGTCTGTTGGCATGCTGCACTTCCTCACTGATACCTCTGCCTACTCATACATAACTTGCATGGGACTGACATGTTATCTAACTTTAGCTTTTATATTAGCGATGATGTACCGAGGCAACACATTAATCGTTACACTACCGTGTATAGTCCGTTCACTTTCAACTGAGCACACCCCAACCCTTTTAATATACAGAAACTGTATTTTATTTGGGCCAAATATATAAGAGTTGAGATTGGGGAGATCATACACTGTTTTTTGTACTGGGGAAGTTTTCAGGTCAAAAATATTAAAGGTGATTGCAAAATGGCTGTAAGAAAACTTAAAGCAGTGCTCACTTTATTGCAAGCAGTCTGTATCAAATAGGACGATGTCGGCAGGTGTCCTCGGAATATGTATGTGCCTGATGACGGGGAGAGATTCTCCGAAAAGTCGCATTTTGTTTTGTCACTTGAAGACCATTGTGTTCGTCTGTTTTCTGTCCACAGTTACTGTGTTATTTGTTTTTCGTTCGCTTCTTCAAGGTGTCTGTGTTTCTGCTGTGTCGTCTACAACCAGTTTTTTTGTCGTTCATTTTGTTTTGTCTGATTGTTGTTGTAATCATTTACTGTCTGTTGTTTCGTACTTACTGAGGTAATTCCTTTCGTGGAATGATCTGAGCTAGTTTTTCTTTGGTTCGTTTTTTTGGTGCTTGGGTGTTCGTTTGTGTTATATTCTTGTAAATCACTGATTGAATTCCTTGTGGAATTGTATTTGTTTACTTGTATGTTTCTGTGCGTTCTCTGGTTTTCTGTGAGACACCATTTGCTGCAATAACATATGTCCAAAATACTTCTTTAGTTTGTAACTTGTTCCCATCGCAATAATCGTTCAAAAATACCAAATTGTGTACACTGACAGTGTTTTAAAAAACACGAATTCCACCAACTAACAACCTCTTTAACGAGCGTGTGTTACCCAGACTTTTAAAATGCAATACAATGTTTCATTTATTATTATTTTGTTAATGTTTCGTGTCAGAAATGCAAAAGTTATAGAAATTTCCCCATGATAATGTCGTCTGCTGAATGTATTGTAAATAGGCACCGGTATACTGAATTAAATGTTTATTTTGCTCGTGTCGGGACTCAAAAATCTGTTGTCAAAGAAAATTCACACATAGAAAGGTAGAGCTCAAGATATTTCTTTATACTGTAGGCTGTTCATTGTAAAGTGGGCATTTTTTTTTAAGTAAATGTGTGTCTTTCGCCCATATAACATGAACATTGACATGTGATTAATGTATTCTCGGTGTATGTTTATTATTCTCAATAGTTTGGCAATTAAGACCTTAGAAGTTATATTTATTAGTGGTTAAGGGGGAGTGTTATAGTATTTTCAGTTTTTGAGCCATAACATATATTCAAATTGTATTATCAACATTTTCTCTTCGACAAAGCATAGGATATATTCTTGGCAAATTGTTTAGCTTAAATAATAATGGATTCTTTCATTAATTTGTCATGCATAATCATATCAGGAGAATTATAGGTTACCTTTTAAGAATTCTCTTGCAATGATTCTGCATGACAAATTAATGAAATATTTCATAATTATTTATGTCAAGCAGTTTACTAATTTATCGTATGCTTTGTCGAAGACAAAAGTTTTAACAACACGATTCTAATAAATGTATTGGCTAAAAACAGAAAATAAAATAAAATTGTCTAACACCGTTTGGAGGATCTTAAAACAATGGCAAATTAGGGATAATACGAATGCCGTTGCGGATATGCCAAAGTTACTTGCCCCAGGAAAATAAAGGCGGGTAATAAAATTTTTTCCCACGCGTAAATTAACGATAATTACATTGAGGACATCACATTACATTACTTGAATTTTACTGAAGTTTAATTGTTGTTGTTGAGAATAGTATAAAAAATAGCGATAATTTCACTCGAACGACCTTCAAAAGTTCAAGAAACTTAACAGAAAGATATTTATACTGTCAGTTTAAAAAAAAGAAGATTCGAATGCTTAAAAAATGTATTGTGTGAATGAACCGAAAAGATAGCTCATCTGTGTAAAAAAAAAAAAGTTAAACGTGACGAAAAATCCAGCAGAAAAATCCCGAAATAGGACGTGTCCTTTTTAGGGGACTCATTTTAGGTTTTTCAAGGTGGGGGGGGGGGGCAAGATTTTTTTTTCTGCGATAGTGACCTGTCCTTATTGCATCTTTTTTATTAGTTAAACATGTATAAATTAGAAACTTTAATAATACAACTTCAGTTTTATTCGCTGAAGTTAGCTTTGTTTAAATAACAAAATACAAAATTATATGTTATGCACATACAATTATAAATCCAGGGGGGTGGCCCCCCTGCCATCTGTAAACGACGCCCCTGGTCCTATTGCTCGACGGCTGGAGTAACCCTAGCTACGAACGCCCTACGTCTCGCTGTAGCGGATCCGAGTGTAGGAAGAGAGAGAACCCGGTGGAAGCAGCGTAGAAGAGGCGGTAGAGGAAAAGCGATAGAGAAGGCAAAGAAGCACTTCCTCCGTGAGTTATCTCGTGGGAGAAGGTGGCGGAGCGTGTAGTGTGTGACCTTGAAGTGTGTTGCTGCGATGGGCGGCTCCTAGCACGCTCACTGTGGAGAAGGGCACGATGTAGGGCACGGCACGTAGCAGTCCAGTCCAGCGCTGCCAACCTAGCCACAGTGGTCTGCCTGAGGAAGTTGCCGAACAAAGGAGTTGGTTGAACAACGTCCACCAACTTTATGAAAGTATGCATAAGCAGGTCGCAATAAGTCCCAACTTTTCGGGACTACTACAGTATTTTGATCCGGTGCAGGGGCACAACATACAATTCCCAAGGAGACAAACGTATTAATTGCTGTTCTGATTTTCATCTTTAAATAGGTCCAGTTGTCATCACCTTGGATTATAGAAGAGTTTTGCTTTCATGAAATGACTTTAAACTATAAATTATGTACCGTAACTAAAAAATAGCATGTAACATTTTTGTGTGCATACATGTAGCGTGTTTTAAATTTTCCCCCTGATTCAGAATTCAGAGGGGGCGGGGGAGCAATATACCATTGCCTCCTCCCTATTGTTGCATCCCTGAAGGTGCTTTCGAATTTTTACGGGGCAGCGATTGGTCCTGTTTTCATAATAATCACTGGTATACAAAATAACTCTACAATACTTGTCATATTCACCAGAAAACAACCGTAACTAACCCGAACATGAGCTGCGAGTACGTGAACCCAGTAATGTTAACAAACGTAATTGAATACGTACCATAAACAATATAAACGTCATATCTACAGTATCACATACGATAGACATGGTTATTATTACATAATATTTTTATGGACATGATCCCACGTTCCAGTTCCAGTCTTTGCAATTCGTGGTGTCAAAGGAGGCGAGCATGGAAAGCTTGTTTTCTTGTCATGTGACCAGAATGCTCGATCAGCAGAAATTAGGTTGTGATGGAATGCATGCTAGCAATAGTTTGGCTTCTGTTTTGGACACGGGCAAACTGCACTTGGATTACTTTTTATACGGCTCGGATTGAAATGTTATTTCGCCCGTGTTAACCGAGTGAGGTGGCGGCGTAACGGTAATTATACGTCGGGCTCGGGAGGACCCGGATTCGATTCCCGGCTCCGGCTATCATGAGTTCGGTTTTTCCCTGGTTTCCCGAAATCGCTTCAGGTTCCATAACAGAGGCCTTGGCAGATTCCTTTTCCGGTTCTTGCCGTTTCAAGTTGTGTGTAATGACATAATTGTCGACGACACTTGAAACATACTTGCGTTATTTTTATTGCAAAAGTCTCAGAGGGCCTATTCTGTAAGTTTTCCAGTTCTGTATACGATCTTAATGCAAATGCAGTTAGTGGGTAACTGACGTGCAATTGTATTCTGTAACTAAAAATGGCGCTGTGACTGTCTTTCAAATGCATCATGACTCACTTTATTAAAATATATGGTTATATGGTGTTGTTACAAGAAATAGTTAATGAAAATTGCCGACGTATTTAAGTTGCTTTCTACAATCTAACTCGTTGCAGAACAAATCCGATTGAAATGTTGATCAGAAAGATAGAAATACTTTATTTTTATACAATAGGTTTCGTAAATTAGAGTTCTGTGTATATGCATCATAGACAAATAAGGTTTGTGTAGTAACTTATTGCCGATGCAAAGGACAAATTCAATAAAACACCTGCTATCTCATGGCCGTTGGCTGACTATACAGTACCATGTTGATATCTCTTGTATGTACAGTACACCAACTTTCTACTAGAGACAGGTTGATATTATAACTTTTAAATGCGGAATTCTAAAAGAGGAACACGTGGAATTTACATAATTTAAAATAAAATTTGAGTAGCCTAATTATTAATTCAAAACACGTTGTGGAAATTGAAAAAAAATATATATATAATTTAGTAAGCTGTAAGAAAGTTTTCAATGCACAGCCTACAGTGTTGCCAATCATTAGGGACCGGAAGTTTTCGCGGAAAGATTTCTGCCCCAATATGTTTCAGTGCCTTACGTGCACATCTACAGCTCCACTTAATGGTTATTGATTGGCTGTGTTTATTTGTGCAGAGTCGTATTTCATTTGACTATACCATTCAGATCAGAAGAATAACAGCGACACCACACGTCGTGAGGGGCCCGGGCACGGGACAGCGAACTGAAAAATAATGAAATAAAACTTTTAGAAATATTTTTCCCCACACGTAATTTGTCTCATGTCACATTATGTTGCTTCCTGTGTTATTCAGCAGCAAAACAAATTTATATTCAGTTTTCATTGGGAAAAAAACAGAAAAAAAGGTGGGATTTGGGATGGTATGGGCTTACTTGCACAGGGGCCCGGAAATCCTGTCAACGGTCCTGCTGGGGATTAAACATCCAATCACTGACCACGAAGCGCGTGCGTGAGGCACTGAAACAAACTGGAGCAGAAATACTTCGGCGAAAACTTCCTGTCTACCAATCATATTGATATTGTAGTAAAGAGAGGATATAAATACAATTACAGCACGCGCCATTGAAGTTGGCGGGTAACGAGCTGGAATGTGTCGCATATAATATTACTATCGTTTTCAATTCGAATGGCTAATTTACATAGGTCGATTTCATTCCGGTATTTATAGGCTACTAGGTGTTTTTGCAGCGGCCTGCTGCTTGAATTCCTTGAATGTGCCCTTCACTCAGTAGCTGCCACTCGCCATCTAAGCAATGTACAGGTGACAATCTTTACCAGAGGCGAAGTTAGAGAACATACTCCCAGGTGGCAGGTACAGAAAGACGACGATGACTCACATGGTCAGAAGGACGAGTAAATATCAGAGCCGTGGCCCAGGTGTGAGGGACACGCCCACCTCGAGGATAAATGTCAGCAGGTCTTCTTCGCTGACCTTCTCTGGGACGGGCCGTAAACTCCTGGGGGGAAGAAGAGTCTGTGTGCGCGGTAAGACAAACGCCGAGCTGTGTTCCCGGGGGTAATGTCAGCGCGCACGCGATCTTCTTCCTCGCGGGGACCACGCCCTGTTTAACGGCGGCAGTTTCCCCCGCGCAAGAACACGTGGCCCAGCGCTGCCGAAAATAACCGCGCTTTTCAGCTGCTCGCCCCGCACCCGACCATCCGGCTGTCACTAGTCGCTCCCTTTGACGGGAAACTTCCGTGTCCACAGTTCCTCGACGAAGACATAACATACTGGAGATCTCTCACAGTTGACGGTTGCTGTTGATGTTGTTCATGGTTGTTGTGTGAAGCGTGGGCGGGCACAGAGACGATATCGAAATTATTTAAGTTGTAAATTCATTCGGGCTCGAATTTTGCTGTTATGCTTCGTGTTTGAGGAAATCAGAAATGAAGTGAGGCTTACCAATGATTTTATGTTGGCATTAAACATAACTTATCCGTATACTGCAAATTGATTGGTCGGTTGTACTTAAAAGTTCAATATTATGAACTTTACAACACCTCCACCAACAACCACTGGAAATGAGAGTTGAAAAACTTTTATGACCAACACCAACCACGGCAACACCGACTCCAGCCACTAACAGGTAGTTCTCCCATAACTCATTTAGTAACCTATCCTTGAACTGTCGCCAACGCCAACCACCAACTACAAATCATCAATATTGTGTTAGAGGTATAACAGTTAATGATGGTAGGATGGGCAAGGTAAGGGAGTATTACGTCTCGTCGACAGCGAGGTCATTAGAGACGGTGACACAACTTGGTACAATGACAGGAGTTGGGAGAGATTCGACCAATCCATCCCAGCATTCATCTGGAGCGATTTCGGGAAACCTCGGGAAACCTAAATCGGGAAGGCCGGAGCCAGGGATCTAACCCGAATTCTCCCGAATGCGACTCCAACGTGTTACCTTGTGCCAGTTCGCTCGCTGAGGGTAGGCTGGGTAGGACAATATTTGTGCTCGAGGCGTGCAAACATTAACCCGATTAAAGTTAACACGCGCCAAAGAGTTACGTAAACAATTTCTCGTACTCCACTTACCCTGGTATGCTACTGTTAATAAACGAAACTCGACTAATGTAAACACAGCACACACAAATAAAACCACAGCGAAATATTAAAAATATGGATGAAACAAGCACGAAGCGAATGTATGTAACGTAAATTAAATAACTTGTAAAATATGTGTTGTGGATGTCGCAGTAGTAAAATATTTTATACGAGGAAAATAGGTAATTTTTTATTCCCACAATTTTAAAACACATCGCAGTCGTTAACCTTACCCCTTGTGACAGACAACTTACCCGTCCTACCCACTTGAGCTCTTATAACCGTCTACAAGTCACACCTCTGGTTCATATTACGTCGAGGAGAAGTGAACTTTTGTGACATTGTTCATAATTTCTGAAAGTGGTAGCCGCAGTAGTGTTGTCAGACCACTCGCCTCCCACCAAGGAGATCCTGGTTCAATCTCCGCCCGAGTTGGGAAACATGACGAACGTTGCCTGGTGGGTTTTTATTTTACCGGGTTTATTTACGTCCGCCGGTTTTATGCCGTTAGCCTTAGTAAGGGACGGCGTATAAACTATATACATCTCAGTAAACGACTCCAACATCCATGCCCGTGCTGGGATTTGAACCCAGGACCTCTCGCACCATAGACTGGCATGCTACCGACCACGCTGCGGAGGTCGGCTAGTGGGTTTTCTAGGGGTTCTCCCGTTTACCCTGTCCTTGCACTCCATTGTAGGGCTTCATTTTATGTTATCTCAGGTAACGGACGACGCCTATGTGCTGTCCCTGGAAGTGTAATACCCTGTCCTTGAATTAATTCCCTACTCGATGTTATTATTTCTGAAAGTAAATCCAATATTTTAGTTGCGCTAAACAATGTATTTGCTTATAAAATGAGTGAATAATAACTATGTTGTCAGCATAGTAATACCCTGTAGACTTCGGATGATGGCAGTCTACCGCAATTTTCATCACAATTTTTTTTTTGTTCTTATTCGCACCAGATATTTTTTTTTCTTATTTTATACACAAAATGTGACTAAATTTGGCTCTTATGAAATTTTTTTATCTCTTACAGTTTTCGCGTAATGGAATGTTAATCATATTTTGCATGTTTCCGTTTTAACGACTACACTAAAACCAACTGATATACCAAACTAAAAAAAAAATCACAGTGGATAAAGACATTGCAGGCTACAATGACATGCTCATATAATTAAAGAATAAAAATTATTTGTATTTAAAAAAAATGCTGAAACTAAAAATAAACATTTTAAAAAAATCAATAATTTTTTTTTAAAAATACAAATAATTTTTATTCTTTAATTTTACGAGCATAGCATTGTAGCCTGTAATGTCTTTATCCATTCTGATTTTTTTGAGTTTGGTATATCAGTTGGTTTTGGTGTAGTCGTTAAAACGGAAACGTGCAAAATATGACTTTAACATTCCATTGCGCGAAAACTGTGAGAGATAAAAAAAATTTCATAAGAGCCAAATTTAGTCATATTTTGTGTCTAAAATACGAAAAAAAAAATGTCTGGTACAAATACAAAATAAAATAATGATGACGAAAATTGCGGTAGACCGCGCCCGTAACTACTCTCATTTTGCTTGATATGGTACTAATTTCTGTGTGTTCTTCAGCGACTGGCTATGGGAAAAAAGTAAACTAAACATTGTACTCTCAATACAAAAGTAGCTCCAAGTACAGTTTTTTTTTTTTTTCGTTAAATATAAGCGACCAAGCGTCATGGCCAGTATACATGCATGCTGAAATAAAATTTACGAACATAGAAAGCACGTTTTTTTAAACCAATTATAAATTTTTACTTTTTCAAGCTGAAAGATAATAAATATAAGTGTGTTAGATATTAATAAACTCTGTTATCTTATTTATTTACACTTAATTAAACTCATCGTGTTGTTATTTAAGAATTTTCCTAATGATTTTGACTTGAAGCCCGTGGTTCATAGAATATCAAGTGTTACCACTTGCTCTTGGCTTGGGCGCTAAATAATAAAGATTGCTCAGCACGGAAGTGCCTTGTATGCATGTTGAGTGTAGTGGCTAAGTGGCATTGTTATAACATGGCTGCCAACGTAATCAGTATGATTTCATTTCTGTGAACAAGAAAAAAAGGGGGAGGGCAGGTTTGGGGGTTACGTCGTGAAACAAAATCCTCTTACATTTCAGTCAAGATAATTTATTTTCAGCTATTGTGTAAAAACACAGAACAAGTATTATTATGTTGATTATTACACACAACATGCAGCGCGTGACATATGATTTATGTGTAAAGTATTTCATTACAGTAAGTCTGTTGGTTTAAGATGGGTTTATGCTGCCTCAACATGCAAATTTTGACTTTGATATGTCGTTATTAGAACACTGTGCATGCTACTAATTTTCCGTAGAAGGATAACCTAGCCACTAGTTTATTTACGTCCCCCGATTTTATGTCGTTAGGCTTAGTAAGGGACGACTTCATACACATCAAGCCATTACTAATATCCAGATCCTTAATTGCCACGAAAGAACCGCATTCATTTAAAAACGTATTGTTTTAAAGCTGCCGTAAAAATATTGGGAGCTTAATACAAAGAAATAAATTTGAAATACAATTAAAATAACCATTATACAATTTAAAATTTGTTGACAAAATAAATGTGCGTGTGTAGCAACTTCTATAAATAAAATACGTAGCATGCACCAATCTCCTTAAGCTACGTACTCAAAATTCTGGTCCGTGTTTCTCAAAATAAAAGTTATTCACTGCGTATTATTAGCGCATACTTTTGACTTGTTCCTTTGTAACATTGTTAACCTTCCTGATTGCACAGATAACATACGTCACCAACGGCGTAAGCCTGTCTTTGAAAAAGGGTAAATACCTAACGTGCCAGAAGAGATCCAAATAGTACTGCGTATGGCTTATCAGAAAGGCTGGAGTATACTATCTAGGAATAGGCGCTAAGTTGTTTGCTGAGATAAGCTTACTTAACGCTTGCGATTTCTCGAATTTACTTCATTTCTCACGTCTGCAAACATTAAAATTGTTTTCCGTAAAATATGATTAGAAACACGCATGCCTTCCTCATTTATCTTTCTGGTTCGTAAGAGACGTGAACGAACTAAAATGTTTCTCCGAATATGATGGGTTCTGAAGATGATGTAAAGAAATACTGTACTTCACGAACATATTAAAACGCGGCATGAGGTTTTCAATTGAGTGACTTATTACATGTCAGTACTTACACAAAACATGTCACATTAAAATTCATGCAAATATTCTCTACATTTTCGCTTACAGCCTCTCAATTAAGGGAGGCGTAGAGAAATCACATTTAGTCAGAAAATTCTGTTGTGTAAATAACTGTACAACATAGCCTATATGCATAAGCACATTTTCACTGGAGAAGAATTACTAGGAAAGCCGAACTTACAAATTAAAAGCACTTGTACATTATTTAAAAATTTGATTCCCCCCCATCTTTATTTTTTACCTTTTAGCCCTCAGTTATTTAAAGGCGATACGATTTTTTTCAATTTGACGGATACTTTATTTAGCATTCCATTATTTTCCAGCTTTTATTTCAGTAAATGCTTTCAAGTAACTTGACATACACACGTACACACACACACTCTCTCTCTCTCTCTCTCCCTCTCTCTCTCTCTCTCTCTCTCAAAATGGCAGTTAAACACATCCCTTAATAAAATAGGTACTAATATGCAGAACACAAAGTAACTTAATTTAATGGGGCTACTAACGTTTACCAATATGTATTGTTGCAAGTTCGCAAAATTTTTTATTTAGTCAATTATTTAAGCTCTTTAAGAGAGAGCTCTTATGATTAGAAATAAAAGAGTTTAATTAAGTTCTTGATTTACTGGCTCCAAAAGTTTAGGGAAAAAAACCAACAATAAACTTTGACTTTCACAGCACCCTTATTATGCACACAGTTACTACTGAACCGCAGAACTTCAATTAACTTTGACAACTGAAGAACATCAATGTTTACCATTAATTAATTAAAGACTTCAAATCACAATCAAATTTCAGTCATATATCCAATCAATAATCTCTCAAATAGTGACAATGTCCAACCTTAACAGTCTGAAGTGGTGAGGGCTCACCATGAGCTGCGCAGCACCCTGAGTGCACCACTGTCTTCCGTATTGAGATCTTCAGTGCAACTCCGTCACGCACCTCCTTTGTGTCCGTCGACCCGTAGCATCAGTCCTCTTGTTTCGTCCAATACTGCTCCGAAGGTATATGCCTGGAGCTTCACAGTAAACTCTTGACGTCACCAAGATTTCTTCACCACTAGTAGCAGGTCCGATAGCGAACTTTCTTAAGTTGCCAGTGACTGCTTTTGCCGATACAACACCTCCAGTGTTGTTCTCTACAGCTCACCACGTTTCTGTAGCACGTTGACACCTTCACTGCTGCCGGCGATGCAACACCGCAAGTGTTGTTCGTCCTCTCTGCAGCTCGCTTATGTTACTCAGCCTTGACGCCGACCACCGCCGTCCTGTTGCCGTTTCAAAGGCGCCGCTCCTTGTGTCAGGTCCACCACGCCGACACAACAGCCCAAGTGTTCTCTATCTTCCTTCTGCATTCCGCTGGTGTTACCCGGCCTCGACGCCTGCCATAACTGCAAAGACGTCGCCCTTCAAGGCGCTGCTTCTCGTTGTCTTTGCCGCCAACAGAACACTCCAAGTGTTTTGTCTTCTCCGCGGCCCGTCACTTCTCACGACGTCCGTCGTCGCCCCAATGGCACCGACGCCGACCCACACCACACTCCCATCACCACACTCACATGGTTCTCCAACAGACTTCATAAGACTCCCTCTGTTTCACAGTTCGGAGACTTTTATACTGCCCATTTAGTGACGTCAATCGACAATGCAACATGATGACTAGAGGTCTAAAAATAGATATTATCTCACTCATACCTGCCGAAAGTCACATATGCGATGGCGTCATCAAGGTATCGTGGGGAATCCCAATGACGTCTCTATGGTTGAATCATCGGGCTTTCCGTCCGATACGACGCAACATGCCTCCAGCCAGGTCAGCACGCAAGAGTATATAATTAAATTCTGTGCTACTTCCTTCAAAACTCTCTGTCATTGGACATTGGGATTTATTTTGGTAACCAAACAAAAACAATCAAGTCCCTAATTTACAAGAATATTGCAATTTATTTTAATGTGAGAAGGATTAAGCCTGATATCACAACATGTTCAATATAGTGGCAACAAATGTGCGATTTCTCATTAAGTAAAAAAATGGACTGGCGAGTTTTGGAACTGTACTCTTCAACGTTGAAAAGTAAGTTGTTGCGTATACCCTATATAGTGACGGTAAAGCGCATCAGTCGCAGTTTTATTTCGTCTCCAAGAACTCGTCATCGCCAAGTACGAGCCTCTGATTCAAAAGGTAATTGTTTAAGAAACGGCAAGTCCGTTTAGAGACTCTGGTTCTCCCTCATGCCAAGATAATTCTCAAGCCCATTCATGCAGGCTGTAAGAATAATTTGGGAGCCTAATACTTTAGTAAGTACCAAGTTATAATGTTGAGCATATGACCAACCACAGAGAGTTTTGCTTGACTGGTCGTATGCGTAAAAGCGCTTTTCGCATTATAGCGTGAATTCAGGGACGTAATTTATGGAGCGAGAAAGGTCATGAAACCCGTTGCCGGTATCCGGAAGTGTTTTTTTTTTTTCATAGGTTCCAGCCCAGTGATTCAATACACGAAAGTGTCCGTTCGACCAGAGTGGATTGACCTGAAAATGAACGGTAGCTGTCTTTGTTTACATAAATAATTGGCGAAAAACCTTAATACATCACCATTACTTTGAAATATGCAATTATGATTTTTCGAACTACAGTAGTATGTGAATAAAAAACCCTCACTGCTTGCAGTATAACTGCACGTGCTCAAATATACTTGATATGGAACCATAGTTCAAGGCTGTGGGTGTAGATTATATACATCTCAGAAGTAAGTTTTATCTTATCTCTTTCCTTCTTCCGCTTTAAAAAGGAGGTGGAGGAGAGAGAACTATGTGGAAGGAGGCTTAAATGGTGGGTTGTTCAAATTGAATACCTACTTCCTAGAGGTCCACCTTTTGAAGTCTGTGGTATACAGAGACTTAGGTTTATAAGAATATAGAATGTAACCAAAGCAAATGTATTTTTTTAAATCCCCACTATTGTTAACGTATTACCGTCATTGCTATATTATGGTACGTATATTTTACAATTCTAATATAATAAACCTGGAAGCTGCATTTTCCTCCTAAATATTGACTGCTTGCATTTTTTTCTGGAAAGTTCCGACGTTTCATCATTACTGGATTTTCAGATGGTGTCTTGGAACATTTTTGTTCTTCTATGCGCTTCACAACACCTGTTTGCGTAGTTACATACAAGCCACTACTTTATTCTCCAAAATATTTTTGGGGTATATAAAATGACACTCTTTCTCTTATATTCCGGTAAATGCTAATTATCTAACAAATAAAAAAGTTTCGTAAATTGCTGCAACAGAGTAATGCATGGCCCAAATATGTTGATGCTATTTCTGAAAAACTAGTTGTGATAAAAAGAAATATAAGACTTTAGTGCTCAAATCACTATATATAAAGTCGTATGATTTAAGTTGTTATTGTTAACACATTATATTGCTGGACACCGCACAGTTAGAAAAAAGTGAGTTCATAGACCGTGGTTCAAACTATACCATTCCCCATTTTATTTTTCATTTGCAGCTATTTATTTTTTCTTCAAGTTATTGATTATGGCGATAGATATGAAAAGCTTTGGCTTGCACGTAACGTGAGATGAAAGTAATAAAAAACAGGATTCAACATGAATTTTGCCTGTTATTTTCAGTGTTTTTTTTTCAAGTGCTGTATTCATTTGTTTGGCGACTTGCGTGCTGAAGTTGTGCAGACGGGACATCCTCGCTTGTAGGCGGTCCACTGTAATGTGAGCACATTTGAATCCCTGCACTGTAACATTTATTTATAACCTTGCTATGCTAATGTGTAGGAGTGTTAAGAAGGTAGGTATAATAGAATAATTTCCCATACCTCAATGGTAGTATTCGTATACATTTTTAAGTGAACAGTCAAATGTATACTGACGTCACCAGCTGTGTATAGAAATAATGCTCAGCATTTTCTCTCGTTACGAAGCTTGGTAAGTGTACCTAGACTGTGTGTGGGTTAATTATATGCTATTCGCTTCAATCTGAGCACTTCCCAACACTTTTAATATACAAAAACTGTATTTTTTTTTTTTTAGCCAAATATATTTTAGTCCCGAAATTGGCGAAACGTTTGCACTGGTTTTTTTGTTCTGGGGAAGTTTTTAGATCAAAAAGATTAAAGATGATTGCAAAATGGCTGAAAGAAGAAATTGAGCAGTGTTCATTTTATTGTGCACAGTCTACTTCCATTACTATTTAAGAATTTTTTTACAGTGTTTTTAATTTCTTCCTTTCAGTTTACTTGTATTTTGCCACATTTTAACAATCTTAGCATCTTGAATAATAATATAAATGTATAGATTGTACAGTACTTAAAAGTAACGCCTGAGGTTACAGTAATGTGTATTGTTTAAAAAGCCGATCTTCAGTAGTGCTCACTTTGCCGCGAACAGCCTATAGCTAGATAATTTCAAATTTCGCGACGTTACGTGTCGACAGGGTAGAATTCACTGGCCTATACTCACGCGAACATACTTAACTGACATTATTGGCTCCGGGCCTAGGTACTCCTGTGTAACCACATTACAGGATAGTGAGTATTTTACAGTTGCTCATATGTCATTCATTGGTTTAGCAAGTCCTTAAGAGGGCGTGGTCTTAAATATCAGCTGAGTTCTACAATTTAAATTTACACGTTTTTGAAAGTCAATACGGGAAAACTATAAATCCACAATCCTTGATAATTATATTTGCCAACTTTATAAGCAAACATTGACCCGGAATTATGCACTTGTTAACCGTGATATCTTACGCCGCGATAAAATGTACGAGGTTTCGACGTCAGATATTGTTCTTCAGAAATACGTTGCTCGAAAAAAAAAATTTGTTCAGAAAGTTGGCAAAATCTATTGTCTAGGATCGCTGTTTTTTTTTTTTTTTTTTTGCAAATTGGCTTTGAGAAACCTACAATTCTAAACTGATTCTTTTAGCGCTGAGTGAGCACACAGTAATTTGGAGTCCAGTCTGCCGTCAGATGGTAACGATAAATTTGCTGGTCTCTTTCTGTAACAGCCCTAGCTGCTCCCGTCTGAAGTGAATTCAACAGCGTAAACAATGGCTGTGATGTGAGTGGAGCACTTAAAAAAAAAATCCCTCCCTCCCTCTTTTTCACAATATGAACAGGGTCGGCACGAGAACTTTGTCACTACGGGCCACTCACTAGCATGCACCTCCGTACCGTATTATTTTATCAGCTGCCGTTTCGTTGATGTTATTTTGTCCTAAAGTGAAGTGAAAAGATTTTGGTCAGCACTTAAAATCTAGGTATTTAGTGCTGGGTGGAGATAACCACGTGACCTATGAATTGATCTTCTCGCACTAGCAAATTCCTTGTTAAAATTTGGTAGATTTTTGGCGCTCCGGGCAATGGCACTCCCCGAGTGAAAAGTGTGTATGGAATAAGACGGACGAAGAAACGGGAGAACCCCGAGAACATCCTGATGCCGAAGACATTGTCTAAATTACCCACCATAAGAAGACGGGAGGCATATTCTTCACCACACAAACGCCGAGTCTCTATTTTCTACACTGCCAATGAGGATGTGATGTCAGTCACGTTGCATTCATAAGTCTTGAATTAAATACAGTACGTATTTGTGGAACCTCCCATCGTTATCTTGTAGATTTGGTCTGCAGCGCACGCTTCAAATTCAAATTCGCATTTATGAACGATGTATCTGATAGAGTAATAGTCTGTAATTACCAACATTTTTCTCGCTACAAGGTTTTCAGAAGGCATATAGATATTTTTTCTCCATCTCATGCTCCAAATGTTAATGTACTACACACTTTTACATTGTTAAATAATAAACTACTTCGATATCAGCTGATATTTGTTGGGAGATGGAAAAGATTTTGTTTCGGTTTTTCAATAAATGTCAGATGGTATGGAAGTAACCAATTATCTAACAATGTATACCAGCGTTTAGGGCATGAAATGTCGAAAATGTTCATAACGTGTTCAGAAATGCTTTTAGCAGGGAAACATTGTAAATTAAAAATACCGTTACCATTGCGATGCAGTATTTCTTCGACACACAGATAGTCCATTACAGCAACGGAATACATTTATGTTTCGCAGCAAATTATCGTTGGTCCATATACAGTTTCCGCTTGTTCCAAATTGTGTGGTGAAGCGCTTTCAACTTCCACCGCCCCTGGAGTGTAGGCAAAACCTCTCAAGTTGTGATGTACGGGTTGCCGGTTAACCACGCCGCAGGTCAATTAGACGTGGCATCACCGTCCATTTATTAAGCAGATAAAAAATGATGCCGGCTTCGTAGAGTCAAAAGCAACGAGGTTTCATGCTTTAGAATAAATCTTCCCGTTGAAGTGCCTGGCACCCATATTTCTCTGCACAAGGTGACCTACATTGCGTCGACAAATAGGTTTCTGCAACCACCCACATGAGTGACAAGCTACATCGTATAAATACTACCAGAAACGCTTCGTTTAAGAGTAAATTCCTGAAACATACACTGTTAGTTGAAAATAAAGTGAATATTCGTTGTGTTTAGATGGTCATATCTTGCAGTTTTTTTTTCTTAACGAATTTTAAGTCGAGGGCGTCGCGTTGACAAGTCTTCGCGGAAGTATGGTAGAATACACGGCTTAGAATTTTTAAGTGATATTTTCTCGACACGAGAAGTATGCGTTTCACTACATTTAAGTTAAAAATGTCTCGATAGTGGTTAAAAATCGGAAACTCCCAAGCTCAGTTTTAGCTGCAATTTTATTGAAATACAGAATCGTCAAAGCTGTCATACACATTCTAATTTAAGCACCATTAGCGTGCCTTAAAAAGAGTGTCATAATTCGGACGTGTTGCCTTGTGCTTAGAGGCGATAAGACAGGTTGTGAGCGAGTACCGATAGACCCTAACGTCAGAGCGCTCCAAGCCTCGGTTGTGCAAAACAACCACAGGCAGATTTATTTTAGGACTTATTTACTGTCACGTAGAAAACTAATGGTACTGGTGGTCTGCTGATATCGGGAAAATATCAGTATTTATTTTGCTAATATTTTGTAAAAGAACAGTTTTATATATTAATATATAGTTAAGACTTAAATTAAAAATTAAAAAACCGACTCACAGGATACTAAATTTCAAATCGATCATACCAGTAGACTGATCACATTCACAAAAAAAAAAAAACTAGAAAAGAGCTGGTGATCTGAAAAGATTTCCTTGGGTCAAGCTAAGAACACTCTCGACCAAGTCAGCTTTAAAACAAAGAAAACCGCATCAAAATCGGTCCATTCGTTAAGGAGCTGCAATGCCACACACAGATACACACACAGACATATCAAACTTGTAACACCCTTATCTTTGCGCCGGAGGTTCAAAATAGGAAAAAACAGCATTCAATATTTTCGATATTTGATTTGTGAGACTGGCTTTACAGAGAAAAATAAATTAACAAACTTTGTAATCACGACACGTATGAAAGGATTTATAATTGCGTGTTAATGACTTTTTAGTTTTAATGACTTTTTTTTTGTTTAATTTAAGAATAAGAAACAGCATTCTAGACTTTAATATATATTTATTTGCGTTAAAAATCGTGTTGCTGTTATGAAATATCTATAACAATAATTTGGTTTGTAATATCGGTTTTGATTAATTGTTTTTATTCATCGTGTCTACTGCTGTTTCCACGCGCGCGACCAGGCACGAACGGATGAAATTTGTGTGCTTCCTCGACTGGGCTGTGCCGGAGGCCACGGAGACGGCTGGAGCACCACGGAGTGGTGGCTCAGTGTTGCCAGGTGAAGTTAAAATTTTGACACCGTAGACTAATACTGGTCTCCTACGAAATTCTGGTACACGATATAAATATTTTCATAGCTTAAATTTTTGCTTTGTTTTCGCTGGCATAAATTACGTTGATTTACAGTACCAAATTTAATGAAAGCCAATAATTTTCATTGTTAAGTAATTTTATCTTTTAGCCATTCTTTTTTTGGGTGTTGGGGTGTATTTCTAAATTATTGTGGATTGGTTGAAAAATTTTAAAAAAAGCATTGGTATTTTACTGAGATTGTTTAATTTATTCCAAATAAAATGCGTGAAAACATATTTTACCTGATAAATAATATAAAGACCAACACAAAGACAAGAATCTCCACCGGACTTCCAGCTCCGTGGCGAGGCTTTGCTGGTGTTAACTGTGGCGGTCCAGAAAATATTCTATTTCAAAATTTTCAGTGAAACTGTAAATTTAACTAAAGTCTATGTGGAAATTAAAATTTGGCGTACCAGGATGAAGAAAACTTGGCGCATGGCTCCAATGTACAAAATCTGCTACAAATACCATAATTCTGGTATGCGTAGCAACGCAAGGTTGGGAGTGCGCCGATTCAATGCCGACACGTCGCAAGTGCTCGTGGGCGCGACCAGCCTTGTGCGCCGGAAGAACCTCGTGACTTCAGCACTCGTGATTCCACGTCCAACCGGTTTGTGCCTTGTTCGGTGGTTGACCGACAGACACATAGAGGTTGACGAGGCTTGGCGGTCATGCGTGGCCGCCCATTATAGATCCTCCATGGATGAATGACCATTCGGAGAGTAGCGACCCTGCTGACTGTTTTATGTACTATGACCAGCTTGTAAGTTGTACTGTATGGTTTTTGTCACATAGAACATCCCAGTTTTTGTAAAATACTATAGACCGTCCACGATAAAGTAAACACTGCTTAAAATTTTCTTTCAGCCGCTTTGTAGCCATCTTTACTATTTTTACTATGAAAACTTCCATGTACAGTAACTAGAAACCTGTGTAAAGGTTTCAACACTTTCAAAAGTAAACTCTGTTAAGCCTGTGCTACAGTCGCAATAAATTAGCCGTATAGAAATAACCGTAAACGTACCGTAGGAAATTAACAGCTTTCTAACCCTTTTACGGTCTTACGGCGCGGCGTCTAGGCAGCAGTACGGTGAGTCGTAGCGTACATCGCTGAAAAGTGCGTGTTTAATTTTTAAGGTTATTTCTTACGGAGATTGTAGCACGACCTTTAGCCCAATAAAATACATTTTTAATTAATTACAAGTTCTGCTTAGTGTTCAGTTTATAGTGAACAGCCTATAGGAAATGTGGTCTTGGCTGTTATTGGTAAAGTAAGAACTTTTGAAGACCGTGTCGTCAAGGAAAGTAACAGAAAAAATTGTAGTATTAGTACACACGTAAACATGTGTGTAACGTTCAATGTGAAAAGCGATTACTTTACCGTGAATCGCCGATACCAATATGTTATCCTTATTTGTTTTCTTTGGACACGTGTAGAAAATGTTTAAAACAATGTGTATGTCGTTTGACCGGTTACTTTCATAATAACTTGTTTATGGATGATGATGAACGGTTAAACATAACTTAGACTGAACCATGAAAACATATTTCCAAACAACTATCACCACGGATCGAAATAATTCGTTGTCACAAACAAGACGCAAATCCACTCGTTCAGGGGTCCGACCTACTTTTTGAAGTATCGAGACAAATCAGTTGATAACATTCGGTGGTGTCTCACCCCTCGTGAGGAATTATCCATAAACAATTCATAACAACTTTTTATACAACTTGCTTTACATTCCGTGATATAGCGCTTTATCGTTGTGAAAATTCCTTAGAATTGACACATTATTTGATTACTCTGAAACGGCGAGCATTTTTGATTTTAAAATATTTGACCATTATGTCGCAATATTCGTCATACGTTATGCTGTTATCACAAGGTAATATTTTTTAATAGGTGGATGTACTTACGTATGTTTTCTGAACAACATTTTCCACTCGAGCAACCTTGTTTAGCTTTCATAGTCTTCCCATAGCGGTAGGTCAAAGTAAAAATTTGCAAGTTACGGGAACATGCTAATAACAAACACCGACTTGCGCGAATTAAATAATTTACTCTGAAATTACATACTATGGGTCATGTGCTAAATGATTTAAAATCACACAATGCATTTGTATTAAAACATTATAAAAACTGCGATAGTTTTCTTCATATACGGCCATTAAAAAAAGCACAAAGAGACTTGGTTGTGTGGTTTTAAATCTTTTAGCATATGACCCATACTACCTAATTTTAGTGTAAATTATGGCGTTCGAGTAAGTTAGTTGGTTTTTGTTAGTAGCAGGTTTCCGTAAGTGGCAGAATTTGACTTTAACATGCCGCTGTGGGAAGGCTATGAGAGCTAAATGTAGTCACAAGTAACGTCTATAAAACTAACACTATGTCGTACAAATATAAAATTATGCACTTTTGCCGCGTGAACGCCCTTAAGAAACCATCCCAGCACTCGCCTTGAGTGATTTCAGGAAACAATGTAAAATATAAATCAGGATAGCTGGAGCCGGGGATCGAACCTGGGTCCTCCCGGATGCGAGTTCAAAGTGTTCTCGTTACGTCACCTCGCTCGGTATAACTGTATACGACTAAAACATTTTTCGCAAGACTGTTTCAAACTTAAATATGTTTTAGCGCGTTTAACTGATACCTTACAACTGGCGCATAGTCTACTGATGCGTAACATCATCCAATTATAAGGACAGAAAATCAGACCACTTCGGGCAACAAAACAGGTTCAAACACGTCAGAACGTGCGCTGTTTAAACATACACACGTTGTAACTTTATGTAGGCTTTACTACACCCACGCTTTAAATTATCTCATTTTAAATGTTTACAGACTCCATCTTACATTCGACAATTAAAGCCTTATCTGCAACTGCTGACTTCGTGCATGTGATTAAATCATGTGACGAGAAAAATTGAATTTGATTGAATCACGTTGCCCTTGAAATGTCATTCTTAATCTAAGTAACAGTTTTTTTTTGCATAACTAGCCCGTCGATAGAAGCAAGGCGAACCATTGAATAGTCCGTCCTACGAAGGAGTGCACTTTTTGACAGCTGTAAATGTCGATTCAACAACTAAGTTCAGTAATTGACTGTCACGTAAGAGCGTATTATCTTAAAGCGAATGAAGATAAATGAAAATGGCAGTACATAAGACCCTGGAAACTAAATGGTAGTGTACGGTAAACCGGTAAAAGTATGCCAGCAGAGCTGCCATAAAATCGCACATATTCTTGGGATAGACATCACAGTGGAATGTACTGCTACAAGCGGTATCGTTTAAGGCTGCCGCCTGGTGAAGGGTGTGCTTGTGTGCGAGGTGAAAATCTACGAGGCACTACGAGCGACGTCGGCCGGCACATGTACAGTGATATCGCCTCTACGGCCAACGTTGTAAACGCACGCGCAGTGTTCCTGCCGTAGCGTTTTTCCTGTGGGACTTAAATCGGTGAACCTATAATTTTATTGAACGCCTCACTGTAGCAAAGTCAAATGTGCTTGTAGACCTCAGTTTCGAACAAATCCGTTACATATATCTTGAGAAACAACCGCGTGAAAAAGCCCATTTTAGCCAAGTTCGAGGGATTTAAAATAATGCATCCAATGTGCGCAATGTCTTGAAAGTCACATTCACAAGTAGTCTGAAGTGTGTTTTGTTTACGTAGATAATATTGTGGACGCACGTTTACCGGTTTCTGAGAAAAAACGTAACTCCGAATATGCTACACGCAGTTCGAGCGCCGTCTAGGCGGCCGCCTTAAGCTGTTCTCGATTTTGATGAGTGATGTTATAATTTGTTTTATGAAGAAAAAGTCGGACATATTTAGATTAACAATGGAAATTATGATACGAGTAGGTAAATAACTTTACCTCTATGCATAATTCTGTTTCAACTATGCAATATTTGTGGGGAGGTTTTTTTTTCTTCAGAAAATTGATGTAACCTGTTCCAACCGACAAGGCTGTTAACCTTTTCATTAACCGATTTTCAAGCTTACCTTGACTACAGTTAAAGTTCAGTGTGCCATTTTTTTTAGTTGGACAGCAAAGATTAAGAAACGGGGTCTGGATGTTTTATTACACTAAGTCGACGATGTGTTATCGTCTTAAGTAACGTTGTATTCTGAATTATTAATAGTAACCTGATGACCTTGATTGAACACTGACCACACGATGGTAGCACACTCTCTACTTACAGTACATTTTGATAAATAATAATAGCAGCAATAGTGTTTCTGCCGGTAATCTACGCTGCAGTCACTGAATTGGCCCTGGCCAGTAAACAGTTACCTGTAATACGCTCCGGCTAATTTGCGCCAGGTTAGCATTCCTTGTAAGTAAAATAGGGTGTGTGAGTTCTGAAACTAAACTATTCACGAGTTTCTAACTGTGTTGGGCGAATTTCAATTTGCGTTTTATAAATAATCGACAAACCATTTAATATGTGTAGGTTATCTTTACATATTCACTGGACGAACTAATCATATCTTTATGTGACATGCCAGACATTTTTTCTCTTTCTGCTCTTCTCATAATCGGCCAAATAACCATCGAAAACTGAACGAAGCTCGTCCTATAAAGCAAATACAGTAAAAGGGAACATTGGACAGCTCTGTGCTAATAGCATTGATAAGTATGCGACAACTTTGAGTAGTTTCTTTCCAAACAACTAGGAAGCGCCACGGTCTAGACGATTTTGTTTCAAACCTGCTATAAATTAACGTCAATGTATAAAATGAAAAAGTGGAAATTTTTAGTGTCTGGTTTTTAGAGATTGCTGAAAATATATTTACTGTAATGAGGTGGAAGCGTAACATTTTCGTCAGTTTTGTGAAGCTGCTTATAAAGTCGCCAATTAGAATCGAAATCAAATTGGTTATTCAACTTGCTGTTATTTGTAGGTAAGTTTTTAATTTACAAATTGTTAAAATACTACCGGTATTAAGGGGGCGGTTCGCTGAAAATTGCAATTGTTTTAATAATTTTTATATTTGTACGAGATATGGTTTGTTTTGTAGGAATGTATTGTGACTCTTTTTACTGTAATGAAATTTTTTTAGCTTTCATAGTTTTTGTATTATAGCATATTAAAGTCAAAATTTGCACAAAACGGTTTTGTAAAAGAAAGGAAAACCAACTTACTTACCGAAATAAAAAAAAATCATACTGAAGAACGTACAAATTATTAATTTTTAAACAATTTTTAAAAAATATGGAAAAACTAATCAATGTGGTTTTTATTATGTCATGTTATAGTCCATAACACTGTTCTTCAGCGTGAATTTTTTCATTTCGGTAAGTTTTTTTTAACAGTTTTACTCAAAATTTGACTTAAACATGATATTATAAAAGGCTAAATAAGTTTATAATCACAGTAAAAATAGTCGCAACTATGCTTATAAGACAAAACAACCACCTTACGTATAAATATAAAAATTATTAAAACTATTAAATTTTTCTGTGAACTCCCCCCTAAAAGAGTATGAAAGGTCTCTACGACGCTATTTCCTCGCCAAACCACGAGAGCGCTGCAGCATCTTGTCTTGCTACAATAGGCGAGCTGTCCAGTATTTCTCTTGTAAGGTATTTGTCGAGAGCGAGACGCTATCCGTACGTGTTTCACAGTAAAACTAAGATTATTTAATCTGAACTCGACATGATATTCCTTTAATCTTAACCACGGTCTAAGAAGGTAGAGGTCTTGACACTGAGGAATAAAATGTGACTCCTTCATGTCGCCGAGCGCTAGTAGTAATTTGGTGGAAGATTTGACTTGTTTTTGTATTTGGCTTAGCTTAAAATGTGAAGTTGTTACCGGAATTGCGAGTATTATATCGAAGAAAAAATGGGAATGTAATTTTGTATTGGAACACATTT
>PNEQ01113215.1:5472-57620 GCA_003012365.1 Medauroidea extradentata
ACTAGGGCCCGGTAGTTTTCGCGAAAAGATTTTTGCCCCACTTTGTTTCAGTGTCTTACGTGCACACCTGCAGTTCAACTTCATGGCTATTGACAGAGTGTTTTTGTGCAGAGTCGTTATTCATTTGACTGTGCCAATCAGTACACGGATAACTGTCACACATCACGTCTGTGATTTGCGGGTTTAACCTCCACACGCTAGGTGTTACGGCATCCAATCACTGACCACATAGCAGAGATGCAGGTGCGCACGTAAGGCACTGAAACAAAGTGCTGCAAAATTCTTTTTGCGAAAATTACCGGGCTCTAGCCATGACACATTTTTAGAAAATGTTTTGTGTCAACATACCCTTGAAAACGCTATAGTTTCTTGCAACATGTATGATTGCGAGATGTACGTTTGACACAACGTGGCTGTCTGCAGACCAATAACAGGCAATAAATATTCACTCTAAAAATAGTTTGTACATTTACCAGACGTGCGTATAGGAGCGCTAAGAAAGTGGGTATGGTAGAATAGTTTCCCAGACATCCATGGCAACACTCCTAAACCTAATTATAAAACAGTCAAATGCACGCTAAAGTTAACAGACTTGTATTGTAACCACTGTAAAAGTTTGCGTATTTACAACTGAAGTATGGTAACTGTCCCATATTGCATCTGTGATAATAACTTCCTTAACATTTTAGGACGTTTTTTTACAATGTTGCAATAGCGGGATTCGTATTGGCTCATTCAAATAGGGCAATAGTTCCACGTAAATGAAAAAGCCAGTAATATTTTGATAAGCTGAACATACGTTGAAACCCTGCAAACGGTCAAGTTTTCCCACGATAATCCACCATCTCTACATATTATACTAGTGGAAGACGTTGAGGGAGCGAACACAACTTGCAGTACAGTCTGCAGTCAGAAAATAACGCGAAATTTGCATGTCTTTATCGATGTGGTGTGGACAAATACGTGGTGATGAGAGGGAATATGGCGATTAATTGTGCTGGCGTCTATTTCTGACATCCAGAAAACGTCTTCAGTCCTCACAAGTGTTAGATGGGCCCACTTTACCGTAAACAGCGTATACCCAAGCTTTTCGCCAGTTTCCATCCAGTGTCTCAAAATACACTTCACAGACCGCTGTCTGTTGTGGCTTGACCTCGAAGCTCTGACATAGTCGTGGAATACTTAAACAGACCGTCTAGCGAGGCGGGTAGTCGCTGGAACGGACGCCGTCATGCTGACGGATAAAGTGCCCCACGGATCTATATTTCATGAGCTGCTGCCGTCTCGTCTCATCTCGGCCGTCAGTGTCAAAGCAACCTAGAACAGGAACTTTCAGGGGGCCAGGGGGAGGTTCCCGTTGATACGGTGGCATAATGCCACCAGACGTCACTCCGCTTAATTTTGTATGGCAAGAAAACAGCCAAGGTGAAATGCCCGTCAAATTAAGTGGTTGTTGGGAGTTTATCGATTAAGACAAATCGTTTGCCTGTTGCGGCGATAGTCCACAGAATAAATGGCTAGGACATAGTTTGTATTTTTCTCTTACTGTAAACCTTAAAATACTATATCGTCAGTCGTAAGGCAAAACAAAATTTGCTCTGCATACTGTGAACATGGAAAGTAAGTTCCTGCAGCTGTCGTAATTACTCATTTGTTCACGTTATGCGAAACAGATTATACTTGAACAAAATATGCAACGTAGCAAAACTGTTCTTGACCCAAAAATGTCTAAACATAAATCAAATTACATTTCCGTAACGTTTGTCCGTAAGGAATTATCCAACAATGTCTCCTACATAAATTACGAATTTTAATTTTATAGTGTTCAAGGATTAATCGAGGACTGAAGTAACTGGAAGGGCAACTACACTGACGTTTGTATCGGTGAAAGGAATTTGGTTAAGTGGTAACTAGCGAGAATGAGATTTTCAACGCCGTTGAAGGTGACGCCCATGCCGTTCGGGAAAAAGGGGGGGGGGGAATTCACTTGTTGGCACTACATATAATTCAATATTAAGGTGGCCGCCTGCCTCACGCTTCGAATGCGTTGCAGTGTGTTCGCAAACAGGTTTTTTCTACGAAAATATTCCACGTGTGCCCATTGTGCCAACGTACGAAAAGAAAACAAACTTCAGACAATGTCGGAACCTTATTGTTAAGACGCCACGCTCATTAAAAACACTGTTTCTGGGCCCTCCAACATGGCTAAAAACAGTCTTTTCAGACTTCTGTACTTCAAAATGAATTAACCAGTTGTATGTAAAACTAAGGTTGCACCTGCACTGAACTTAGTTGCAGGCTTTCCACCAATAACATTGTATGGTCACCGCTTTATGTCCCTTAGTAAAAACCGTTCGGCGGGAAGCTTGCACGCTAGTTCAGCGCTTGGCTCGTTGAGGCGACGCGGCATTTGATGCGCGCTTCAAGGTCGACCTTGCAGCTCCGTCGCTTTCAGCCTCTCACGCGCGGGTAGGCGGCGTCCTTGATAATTGCATTACTCCTGGTATGGTTGGTAGCGGATTAGTGAACGTAGTTAAATTTATTTTTCTCTTTACATACAATACTAAAAAAACTAATGAACTCGACCTCTCACCATTTCATGTACTATTATTTACGATTTTATTTAGATAACAACTTGCTGCATAATTTTACTTGGCTAACGCCAGCACAAAGTGACGCTATCGGGTCACTGGAAGTTTACCGTCGTCTGCACATTGCTTCAGCCAGCGCTGTAGTTCAAAACCCACCAATAGAGGGCATGAATTGGTTTCGCTCTAGAAATCATTCGCTGAGATGTGTTTCTCTTGTACTGTCAACATAGTTTCTTGTAACAAACTCAAAAGTGTTTAACGGAAAATGTGCTTGTCGTATAAATTAAAGTCGATGCACAGACACCTGTATTTTATAGACGTTAACTCACAAGTATTTATAATAACTAAGGCTACTATTAACTATAATGGTTTTTCAATACACGAGTGTATAATGAGTAGATACTGTAGATAATGTTTTCCAGAGCAGTGTAATGAAGATGTTAACATTGTACAAGCCTATGTAAATAAACGCACGTGACAATATTTATGTTAAGGCCATGCTCTTCTATTTCTAATTTTTTGCTATCATTATTTTTTTAAAGCCCAAACGAAAGCAGATATCAAATGTCTGTTTGGCAGTTTTGTTTAAAATTGTTTTCTCCATGTTGGCAATTTTTTCTGGTTTTAGCCAATAATGCAATTAGCAAAATTATTGTTAGTTAACTTTTTAGTCAAACAATATAATTTTAAGTATCGAAATAACTAGCTATTCTGACTAACATATTTATAATATCGGCAATTTAAGCTTAATAAATTAACTATCGCAAAATAGTGGACACAAGGGAAAGGTCTTAACAAGTTGACAGAAATACACAAACATACTACAGTGGTACTATAATCGAGGATTACTTTGGACATGCTTAGTAAATTGGAACATGTAAAACATATTTTTTCTCTACATATAGCATTTCTGTACAAAGAAATTTACTTGCTATAAATTCCAAATAATAAAAATATCCACATAAAATTAGTTAATAAACTTATTTACCCACAGTTGACACACATTGAAAACGAAAATGGTGTAAAAGTGTCTCATTGTCACCCCACATGTTGAAAGTCACCCCCGCTTACGATAAGTATGGGGCACCAGTGTAATATCCCCGAGAAAACCCACCGAGCACCACGTGTGAAAATCTCCGGGAATCTTATCTCGTGTCGCCACGTTGGTAGGCAAGCACCCTAACCGCTGCTCCAACCGTGGCTTCAATGTTTACTAGAAATGAAGCGGGAAACCAAATGGAAGAAAACTATTCCTAATGGTCAGACACTGGCATCCATTGAGGTTGACGCGGACCGAAGACACAATGTATTGAACACGAATTTTCAGTCGCCTGAAGATGATTTGAGTCCATACGTCTTCTCTCCATAGATAGAGACATAAAAGTTTCGTGGATGCAACGTGTTTTAGGCTAGAATTCACGATCTAACGTATTTCTAATAACTTTCTTTTCTTGATTGGCTGCTGTCTCGATCAAACTCTGAACTGGACTGTCTGTGTTCGGGCTCTCGTTTTGTTGTTAGTGTTATATCTAGAGTCTTCCAGGGCGTGTCTAATAATTTGTCACCCAATCGCAAAGCATCACGTATAAATAAGCTTCTGGATTCTCTCTTGCCGTGGAATGAATTCGAAAATTTTTCCAGTCTTTATCCATTGAGACTAGGAAGTGAGGAGACGTTGGATCGACAACCAAACACACGCAAGTCGAGAACCAAACAAAGATTTAAAAAAACTAGAAGCCGGTTTAGCTATTTTGAGAGGCCCGAAAATCATGTTTCTAACAAATGTGCTGAAGTGTACCGAATTTTATTATTGTTATTTCAATGGTGTGTTCTTTCCATAGATAAACGTAATATGTATAAGTTCAGAGGTTGCGTGTTAAAAAATATTACACGTGGCACGCTACGACACCGTCCATACGCCAGGCGAGAACTTCTCTTAAAGTAACTACTTTTGATGATAAACCTGTCGTTATGCATACGTGTTTTGCAATTTCGTTGCAAATATTGCTATTTTGTTTCGATGCACGTTCCTATCGCGGCCCAGAAGGCCCGGTACTTGTCGCCTACCCGTGCGTCGAAATCACCGTGGCGGCTCGTGGTACAGCGGGTACTTGGTTAGGTAAGGGGGTAGGGGGACCACAGGGTCAGGGAAGGCGGTATCGCCCGCAGTGCAGATAACTCAGTCGCACCGAGCTGACACGATAATGGCGGGCGGGCAGGCAGCTGATTTATCGTCGGTGACGGGTCGGAGGTGGGCGGGCGCATTCCAGTTGCACGGCCCGCGTCGCTTCCACTGGCGTCGTCGTATCGTCTCTCTCTCTCTCTCTCTCTCTCTCTCCCTCGCAACCAGCACGTGTCGTCCTACACGAGGGCTGGCCTCGCACGACCGAGTTTTGTCGTACTGTCACAGTGTCATAACTAAACACATGGCAATATTAGTGTTATTATTCGAGAAAAGACTACACTTCATTAAGGGGGTTCCCTACCTGCGCTTGGAATGCGTTGCAGCAAGTTGCGAGTATTCATTTTTTAACGGAAGTACTCAACGCGCTTCAAAATGGTTCGTCTACGAAAGGAACACACACGTCAGTGTATGACGCCATAAGCTCAAATATTCGGTACGCGTGTTTTAAATATGATTTTCGGGCCTCCCAAAATGGCTAAAAACGGCTTTTTCAGACTGCCGTATCTGGGATTATAGAAACCAGAATCTAAAAACGCACAAATAGAAGCACGCGTTGGACTTTATACTATACTTCTCACATATAAAATGATATGGTAACCGCTTAAAGTCCCATAGGAAAATGAATACTAGTACAGATCTACGCGCCAGTTGAGTGGCTTGCACGTAGAGGTCAAAACTACGTTACACACGTCGGCCGGCGGCGACCTTGCGCTTTATCGATTTTCTGCCTCACACACACACACGCAGCCTATATAGGGAACCGCGTTAAGGGCTTGTTCCCGAGTTTTTTTTTCAGACTGGTGCCAATAACTCAAATATTTTTAAACCAAAAGTTTTGGAAAAATTTGAGTCAATGTGCGATCACACTATGCACAATACTGTGGACGCGTTTTTAAAAAATAATGTACCATTCGCCAGCAAAAAGAATAATTTCCTTCATTTTTGCTTATTTTCACGACGAAAAACGTGGTACTTTGGGTAATTAAAAAAAAAACGTTCAGTGTAATTCTACAAAAAAATTCAACTAAAATTATAACATATAAATGTCAAAACTGTGCAGTGAAATTTTGATATGAACTAGGCTTCTTCTTCAAAATGGCTAAAAATGGCTAAAAACGGCTTTTTTTTTTTTTTTTTTATAGAAAGCAGTAACTGAGAAAATACCATCCGGATTCGGAACACACAACGCTGGACGTATACGTTGTACTTTACTACAAACTTTTTACAATAAAATTGTAGGGTCGCCGCTTTAAGTCCCACAGGAAAAAGTGTAGTACGAGAACACCGCACGTCAGTTTGGCGCGCAGCGAATATAAGCGACTCTGTAAAATTGAACTTTATCGCTGCACTGTCTCCGCGCATCAAACGGGAAAATGACATCCGGTTTATAGCCCTCATAACCTGTACATACTCTCTTGCCATGTCACTGGCCACCGACTTTTATGTGATGTAATTTACTTAATTGTTTGTATTACATGCGATTGATCACTCTACCGTGGCAGTTAAAATAATTAGACAAAAGCGTTCCCCGCTGCAAGCCACGACATTGTATTCTAACAGAGGACGTCGAGAGAGCGAACTACATTTAGTCAGTAGTCATCACACCCCCAAACCCTGGTGGCGATAGATATGTTACACAGTAAAAAAAAATTGTACATTTACAAGGAAATTCTTGTAACGTAATATCAGAACATTATCAGTCAGATAATAAAAATAAGATGTCAGAAACCTTTTTACAGTGGTTACAAATATTGTAAACAACTTTGGGAACTAGTAAAATAATGCTAACGAGCAGATTTTTCGAATTGAAACAAAATAAACTTAGGAGAACTTTCACATTTTACAAAACATTTCGTACTTTCACAAAAAAATTTTTTGGAAACTAGTTTCCAAAGAAATTTTTTGTAACACTACAAGAAATTATTGTAAACTGAACCAGATATTAGCTGTAAATATACAACATTTGTTTGTAGATTTACAGAAAAGTTTGTAAATATACAAAGAAATTTGTAAATTTACAAGATTTTTGTAAATTTTACAAAATATTTTCGTAGTGTTACAAAGAACTTTTTTGGAAACTGGTTTCCAAAAAACCTTTTTGTAAAAGTACACAATTTTTTTTACTGTGTAGAATGCCGAAGGAAACAGAAGTGCCTCCGAGACAACTCGCCGTCAAACGGCAGCTCCTATCACGTATACTATGTTCGAAAAATTGTGAATAGATCACGCTGGAAACGAACTTGGATCGTTGTCGCGGTCCATAATTATAGGCCGTTCGGAATAAAGTGAACACTAAATATTTAACCTTTGAAAAATATCACTAGCTGTTACTACACATAATGCAACATTACCGATAGTCACCTTACTGTTTGTATGGTTGGCAACGAAATAACACAACTTAGTTCCATGTTTATTCGTATTTAAATACAACAATACTGACACAAAATCGATCGACACCTATATAATTGCATTTTATATAATTAATAAACTTCTTTTTTTTATCAAACTATATAAGTACCTATACCGACTGAACAATTTATCTTACACGCGCAAACATAAAGTGACGTGTCCCAGGAGGTTAGACTTTTCCCGTCGTTAGCTGCTACACGCGAAAAGATACGAATTGGCTGGAAATGGAACTTTAGCAGGGCTTTTTCGAGTGCTCACTTTATTCCGAACTGACTATACAAATATTTATACAATTTGTAACATATTTGCTATCAGTAGAATCATCTTAGTCACTTACAAAACTATAGTAAATGTTAACTCATACAATTTTGTAGATAAATAACTTATATCTATTAAATCGTCTCAATCACCTAGAATTTCTTTAAAAAAATCTATAAAGATTACCTCATGCTTGTATTTTTTTTGCGCTGGCTAGTAAATACATTACTTTAAAACGCTTAGGCGACGTACCCCCCCCCCCACCCAAAAAATATGAGGTCCTACTTGACTACTGCAAAACAGAGTTTTACAGAAACTTAAGGCCATGCTCTCTTGTTCCTACGTTTGTCGTGATATTAATTTTTTACGCCTAAACGAGAGCAGATATCTAAAATATATCTAGCAGTTTTGTTCGAAAATGTCTTCTCCATATTCGCAGATTTTCCAAGGCAGTAAATAATATGGTATCCTTAATCATGCGATTAACAAACTAACAGTTATTGAATTTTATGTCGAAGGCGTATAATTTCTTGTCTTGGAAAAATTAGATATTACGACAAATAACATTTTAAACAAAGACTGCCAAACATAATGTGTGTGTGTCTATATATATACTGTCGTTTAAGCTTAAAAAATAACAATAGCAAACACACTAGAAACGCGAAATCATTACCTTAATGTGCAGTATGGATATAGCGTGGCCATTTATGTTCATTCTAGCTCATTTAGAATTATTTCGACCAGTTCCACGCCTGTTTACGATTTATCTTCTTAAACTTTATGATGTTAACATCAAACATTGCATTTGTAAGAGCTTTTAAAATGGCGGTCGTTGAGATTGCAGAAGTCTTCGTTCATAATGATTTATTCATTGGTATGTCATGCTCCATGTATATGTTACGAGACTGTTTACTGTTTATAAATACAGCTCTTTATTTTCTTAAATTTGGGCTGAATGTTTTTATAGGTTGTTCACTTCAAAGTGAGCACTGCCCTACACTAATAATAATAATAATAATAATAATAATAATAATAATAATAATAATAATAATAATAATAATAATAATAATAATGTATTTATTGATGATATAGAAGTAAAATTTCGAGAGTTATGAAATGTTTATACAAGTTTTTAGTTACATGGAAGTTTTAGTATTTACAATAGTAAAGATGGAGGCATGATTATTCATAGACTAAGCTCTGCCCAGTTTATCCTGAACAACCAATAATTTGTTCGTGACAAAGTAACTTAGTCTTTACCTACCAACATTTTAAGGATTTTGTTTTATTTTATTGTAATTTGGTATAACGTATCGTTAGACTTGGGCAAAACTTCAGTTCTGTAAGCGTTGATTGACTAACATCTGCAGCGCTCCCTGACCTCAGTATGTTAAAACTTGCTGGAAAACGTGCATCGATAAATTTTTGGATTGGTAACGAAACACGTAATATTCTCGGCGGCAAGTGCAGAAAGTTAGCGGTGTGAATTATGTTTGCAACCAGTGGAGATTGTTTATGTTGCCCTGGCTTTTACCACAGAAGCTCGTTGAAAGTTATGGTTCGTCATAAATTTTGCTGGATTGCCTGGCTTCACATGGAACTGGAAATATACATTCGTTTCCCAGCCGGCCGGGCGCAACGTTTTTTTGTAGCATTGTTGCGTTCTAAGAATTTATATTTAGCTTTGGTTTTTATTAACATTCCCGCTTTATGCTGGACGAATAAGTCAAAGAAGGAATTATGTCTTGCATACTGTGTCGTACTTACAAGATAAAAAAAATTGTAGATTTAAAATCGTCTGCTTCTGGCCGTACGAGTTGGTATTGCTGCCAAGTGCACTTCGAAGATCAGCATTTGTCTTTTAAGTTTGGAGATTCGCAGGCCGCCGTCATCTTGAAATAATAACTTTTGTTTTGTGATATTTTTTTTTTTTCAATATTTTCTGTTACGTTTCATGCATCGTGTCACGTTGCCAACGGAAGAGTTTTTGTATTTAAGTTGCATTGATTCTGACGCTGTTATAACTGTTCTATGCAAGATACTCTACAAAGTCAGTTTTTAAATGTTTTCGTCAGTTGACAGCTTTGTGTCATACCATTTTAATATCTTATAGCCTGCAATTCTCTTGTTTTCTTCATATTATATATTACGCTTTACTCATCGAAGAGACTTTACCCAGACATAGGCGTGGTCTGGCTGGGGAAAGGGGTACCAGTCATCAACTCAACAATAAAAAAATTTTTTTTAAAATGCTGGGAAATATATCAGTAGAGACAGGAACCAGTAACGAATTCAAGGACCTGCATTTTTTAAATGCACTGTCCTATGCATACTCGAGCCCCGACAATTTGTCCACTAGCTGCTACTGAGTGGAACAACAGACAATGGACATATAGACGGGGCAACGAATAGATGGGGCTTGAGTGTGAATAGGCCAATAGGTTCTATCTAACATGCAGGTAATTAAATTGCGAAGTTTTCCTTTCCCTATTTCAGCTAGTATTCTGTATAAAACGCAAACGTCAATACTTACGTCCACATGCACGGCCACCTTAAGGGGGATGAAGTGCCAAAGCAGAGAATTATCACAATTTTCGATATATATATTTTTCCCTCGCTTATTATGGAAAAGCAAGGCTCGACAACCCGTAGATTACACTTTTGTACACCTTCTTACTTGATTACATAATCACAGACTTTCTTATTTTTGGAGCACTGATGGCAGGCATATAGGAAAAATTTCTCTTTTTCCTATCTACCATCACTGCTCCAAAAATAAGTCTGTGACTATGTAGTAATGTAATAAGTTGTACAAATGTGTCATTTCTGGATTGTCGAACCTTGATTTTCGATAATTAGTGAGGGGAAAAAGTTATGTCGAAAATTGTGATAATTCACTGCTTTGGCGCTCCATCCCCCTTAAAAAAGCCCGTAGGAAAAATAATACCGAAGTACTGCAGAAAGTAATTTGCGTGTAGAAGCAATGCTGCATTACATGCATCGGTTAGCGGCACCCTTAGCACTCCATCAGTATTGTGTCTCGCATACAAACGTAACCTATATAGAGACGTGGTGTCAAGGTTGATGCATTAGCTAGTGCACTCGCCTCCCATCAAGGCGATCCGGGTTCGAACTCCGGCAGGGTCGTTCTCCGAATTTTCGCACATGGGAATCGTGCCGGACGATTTCGATTGTCGGCGGGGATTCTCGGGATCTCCCGTTTCCTCCACCCCTTCATTCAGGGATAATCCATACGCACATCGTGTCACCCCTCACCCGCGCTAAAGACCTCAGATGTTAAGTGTTGACCAACATCTGTTCACTCACTCTACAGAGACACAGTAATCTCTATTAATATGGAAAGGAATATTTCTGGAGTTCAGTGTACGGCATGTTAGAATCCACCTGTAAGTTTATATTCAAGCCCTGAATGACTGTCCGTTAGTAGTGGCCAGAAGTTATCGCGATATGATTTTTGCACCATTTTTAGAGCCGGTGTTTTTGGTTAAAAATAATTTTGCAACATTTTGTGTGAATGCGTCACGTTCACTACCTGCACCTCTGCTTAATGGCTATTGGCAGAGTGTGTTTGTGCAGAGGTGTCGCTCGTTAGACTGTGCCAGTGAGAACAAGGTTTCTGCAACACGACACGTCTGTGATTGGCGCCCCCAATCACTGACAAAGCTGCAGGAGTGCATATATTGAAACAAGTTGGTGCTAATATATTTTTGCGAAAGCTACCGTACCACTTCTTAGTAGAGGCACGAGGATTTCGCGTGTTAATCTGGCAACAGCCTAGACTTCTCAGGCCTATAAACTCACTGGCCAAAGTCAAATATCCGTTGGCTTCGAAGACACACAGCGGCAGCTTTGCTTCATGGTTATTGGCGACGTGTATTTGTTCAGACACGTCTCTCATTTAACCGCACCAGTCATAATAAGATTATTGTGACTCTGTACGTCTGTAATTTTGCCAAGGCAAGTGACAGTCTAATCATCCAACCACAGACGATGTAGCAGAACTGCAGATGTGCACATGACGCATTGAAACCAAATGTTGCAAAAATATTTTCGCCATAAAGTCGTGGCTATAGCTATCACTCACTGGTACAGCAGACAATGAACGAATAAACTTGGCTTGAGTATGCATAGGACATTGTATTCAAGCATTTTCGGGTAAGGGGGTGGGGTAACTGAACTAGGGGCATTTTTACTGTCTCTATTTATAAATCAGGGCTAGAGATGATATTTTATCGCGAGAAAACTTGACTGTTTGCTGGGTTTGAACGCACATTCAGCTTAGCACAATATTACTGGCTTTCGCTTATACGTGAAGCTGTTGCCCTATTTGACTAAGCCTGTAAGAAGAATCCCACTGTTACAATATTTGTTGCCTGTTGTTATTAGTCTGCAGACAGCTACATTCTGTCGGACATATATCGCTAGGGCCCGTTAGTTTTCGCGAAAAGATTTTTGCAGCACTTTGTTTCAGTGCCTTACGTACGCACCTGCATCTCGGCTTTGTGGTCAGTGATTGGATGCCTTAACACCCAGCGTGTGGAGGTTAAATCCGCAAATCATTGACGTGGTGTGTGGCAGTTATCCGTGTACTGATTGGCACAGTCAAACGAATAACGACTCTGCACAAAAACACTCTGTCAATAGCCATGAAGTTGAGCTGCAGGTGTGCACGTAAGACACTGAAACAAAGTGGGGCAAAAATCTTTTCGCGAAAACTACCGCGCCCTATATATCGTCCAATCGTATGTGTTGCAATCAACTAAAGCATTTTCAAAGGTATGTTGGCACAACATGTTTTCGCGACGTACCATCATCACAGATGACGGCACATCGCGAAATTGTTTTGTGCCAACATACCCTTGAGAACACTGTAGTTTCTTATGACATGTATGATTGATTAGGAAATATACGTCTGACACAGCGTAACTGTCTCCAGACCAATAATAGGCATCAAATAATTCGATAGCAGGATTATTATTGGCTCAGTCAAATAGGGTAACAGATCTACGTACAAACGAAAGCCAGTAATCTTCTGGTAAGTTAAATGTGCGTTGAAACGCAGCGAACAGTCAAGTTTTGCCGCGACGAAACCATCGTCTCTAACCATCATCTCAAATCACAGACTATAAAATTGTTGTATACCTATTTTTTACACTCACCTGTGCTTTTATTCCACGTGCATTCCAATTCTATTGAACGGAGAGAAAACAATCGAAGTTGTTGATATGTTTAATTGCGCTTGACCATCTTCTAACTACGTGCAATGACAGTTCTGATATGTGATGTATTGTTGTTTCAGCCGTACTGGATGAAGAGCCGGGAGTACTGGGACGCCAACTTTGAGGAGCGATACACGGCCAGGAAGGCCAAGTGGCCAGAACTTCCACTCAAGGTGAGTCCTGCACAGTTTATAATTATTCCCAGTTTGCCGTGTTTTGAGTTACGTATTATTATTTAGTACTGTTCACTGATCTAAGAAACACGCTAGTTAATGTTTCGCGCATTTTTATTTATTTATAAGTAACGTTGGCCGGTGTATTTTTGTAAATGTGGGCCGCAGATTCTCAGAACTGTACACCGTAGGACAGTGACCATGAAATATCTGCTGTCTGCTGAACCTATTGTGAGAACTCGGTCATTAATAAGCGGCATCAATTAGCATGTACAATCCTGTATAGTTCTTAGAAACTGCAGCCCTGTGGTAACAAACCACAAACCAGCCACCACTGCTGACAGATTATAACTTAATGCCTGATCGACATTCGTAAACTGCGTCACTTGTGATGTGAGACGAAGTATTGTCTCCCTCCTAAAAATACGTACTCGTAAATTAAACAGGGCAACGCTGGGTACCATCGTTGTCGAAGTAATCCGCGAATTATTATTATTATCATCTAATTTAAAGTTTGAATGTGTTACTGATTGTTCTGTGCTGGACGGATGGGGGTTGTAACGGCAAAACACTTCTTCCCTTGCTGCGCACTTGGTCTTGACTGGTCTGTGACTTTGACTGTGCTTGACGAGAGTTAGTCCTTGCGAAGAAATTCGCTTCGTGTTGCGTCATTTATCAAGGATGCAGCGTACGAGTACGACGGATTTCCCAAGCGCCCTCGTTAAGCGTGCGTTGATGTTCTATATTTCGTTTCTGTAACACGTAGACATTATATAGAGAGCGGAAAAATTCGTTAATTCACTGACCAGCAGGTTAACCTTCAGGAATGTCTAGCTACTCAAGCAGCCAACAGCTACCCATTGGCTGCTCGCTGACACAGTTGTATCACACGATATGCCTACATTTAGTTGCTTCTTTATCATTGGCTCAGCGCTCTCCAGGAGCAGGGGCGTCATTTAGAGGGGCAGGGGGGAGCAAATGCCTCCGCCCTTGGATGTAGAATTTTAAGTATATGAAGTACATTTTTTTGTATTTTATTATTTAAATAATGCTAAATTAAGCGCATAAAACTAAAATTTTATTACTAAAGTTTCTAATTTATACATGCTTTATTAATAAAAAAAGATGCAACAAGGTTTCTGTCGCCGAAAAAAAAATATCTTGCCCCCCTCCTCCCGCCCCAAGAAAAACCTGAAATGACGCCCCTGGCCAGGAGTTGTAACATACGTTAATGACCAACTGGTAGAGACATGAAACAATTCGTGTTATAATCTGACAATTGACTACATAGACTTCAAGTGACTATACTCGTTCGACGTCTCCCGCTGGCCGATATTGTCGTGACTTGCCGCGGAGAATAATTACACGGTAGAGAGGCAGTAACACATGTAATGAAAACACACAAAAGTTGGTGGCCAGTTGAATGGCAGATTATGCTCTGTTATGTATAGGAAAGTGAAGTTTAGTCTGCTACCAAATGATAACGCGAATTTGGCATGTCTCTACCAAGTGGAATAATATCACAAACTTACGGTTGTTTTCATAGTAGTTTGTGCTTGAAAAAAAGTGAGTTTTTTTCGGGTTCCTAATTATTTATATACTTTCTTATCCCTTAGGTATTTTTACCTCATAGTTTTGTAAAATGATACATAAAATACAAAGTTTAAGGTTTTTGTAACATACGAATAAAATAAACAAAATAATTTGCGGAAATATTAAGGAAGGTCTTAATTTTATAAGTCATCCCGCTCAGTAGAACGTCGGTACGTAGGAGACCGCATTCGTTTCGCATAGTGTTCTTAAGTAAGTTACAACAATATAATTTTTTCCAGAGTAACAAACGTATAAGTATTATATTATGGCTAGCATTGTCTTTAAACGATAAGGTGATCACAAATAAATATTCTTGATTGCGCTCTTGGATATTAACATTATACGTTTACATTAACAAGTATCGGAAATATGGACATTGAGTTAAAGGGAAAAAAATTCCAAAACTTAAAAAGTATTTACTCTACCATGAACATGCCATAAATTGACAAATCTGTAAGTGATTTAAAGTGGAATGGAATATCAACTACAGCTCACTTACAAAAAATAAAAGTGTTTAACGAATTAACAATGCTGACTGGGCTGTACGGAAGACGATCTTGTTTTATTGGCGTGGCTACTTCATGCTGGTAGGATAAGTTGGCCGTCTAGGAATTTACGCTAAAAAATATTACACCCATACGTGTACACTTGTTGTATTTGCTCCGCTGAGCATTAAAAAACTTCTTACCTGTACCATTTTACTGTCCTCTTCTTAACCGCTTCGAAATCTTTGGTTAGTCCAAGTATTAAAGTAATATTTCAGCAATATGCCAGTTCTTACTCTTGTGTACATAAACAATAACTACTTTATCTTAATTCTTTAATTAATGCATTCGAAGTTACGCATTACAGGTGACCACTTTTGTTATTTTATGTTAACGTTATGAGTTTATTACGAACACAACTAGATTAAGGGGGGATTGATCCCTGTCATGTCGGTTTTATGGTTTTTCTTATAAATCAGGGAATGGACACATTGTTTTACTTATTTTCACGCTGACAAGGCATAGTTTATCGTTTCATTCACTTTTTGGAATCCATATGGCATTGTTTCTGTTAATGTTGCGGCCTCTGTAGTCGCGCCCGTAAATAAAGCAATTTTTCCTTTTCAGCGGTTTCCCGTTGCAAAATAATGAATATATTATGGTTCCAGCAATTACAGAAAATCGATTAAGTTTCTATCTGTGCCTTGTCGTGACAAAAAATTTGATACATCGGCTGGAACAGAAGTTCTCGAGAAGAAGCAGATGAATCCAAGGTGGTAGGGATCAATACCCCTTAAACGGAGTTCATTACGGTGAAGTGAGTTTTGTTGATATAGTTTTGTTAAGAACTAAAAATTAAGTGTAACGGCGGACGTTAACTTCTGAGTACAGCGAAATCCATACATTGTTTATACTGTTAATTTATATTAACTTAAGATTTGGCAGAAAGGGGAAAAAATAATATGATTTCAAAATTGTGAGTTTGTATAGTTATTGGAATTTGCTGTGACTGATTTCAAAGCTGTTTGTACGGACGTGAAACAAATTCACCTTTTCAGTCGCCTAAAATGTTACCACGCGCTTTAAATTTAAATGCCAGTTATGAACTTCTGCAAGGCTTCGTTGGTACTTGAATGTTGAAGGGGGGTAAACCATTAAGCCGGCTTTCACTGCCCTCATAAATGGGGGAATTCTTAAGGCGCTGCGCCTCCTGCCAAAATACTTTTTAATTGGCTTAACAAGCACATTGAGAAACATCAAAACAAGTATTCCTAAACAAGACATAGTTCTACCCCTAATTTCTTGTGCGCTACCAATCCGATAAATCCGATAAAACGCACATACTACAATCCAAAGGTAAATACGTTTAATAAAAAAAAAATGTAAGTTACCATAACTTACGCAAGCTGTAATTAGGTTTGTATGTATGTATGTATGAATTTATGCATGCATGTAAGTATGTGTGTGAGATTCATGCAGAATCATTGCGAGAGAATTCTTGATAGTTAACCTCTTGCAATGATTGTGAATGACAAATTAATGAAAGATTCAATTATTATTTATGTCAATCAGTTTACCAAGGATATATCTATGCTTTATCGAAGAGAACATTTTGATAATACAATTTGAATGTAGCCTATGTGGTAACTCTAAAACTGAAAATACAATAAAATTGTCTAACACTCCCCGTTAAGGGGCCTCCCTACCAGCGCTTCAATTGTTGCAGCGAGTTAGGGTAATTTTTTTTCGAAACTATTCAATGCGTTTTACATTTGTATGTTAAAAAAAAAAAAGAACACACATTTCGAACTATGTCGTTCAAGTTTTATAAATTCGGCATGTTTATTGGACACGTCGTTTTCAGGCAGCTCAAAATGGCAAAAAAATTGGCTTTTCCCTATTGCCGTATCTGGAAAAATAGCTACTTGATTCCAATAACGCAATTGTAGAAACAAGCGTTAGACTTTGAACTAAGCTGCCCACAAGTAAAATAATGAGGCCAACCGCTAGAAGTTCCATACGAAAAGGTATAATTGTGTATAGAGCACTGCACGCTGAGTAGCTTGCACGGGGACTATGTCAGTTGTACGACTTCGTCAGTTGACAGAACTTTTCCTCTCCCCACTACGCTGGGAGTTATGCGGGGCGGTGACGAATGTTGCATGCTATGGCCAATAGGGTTTCCGCTTTATGTCTGGTGTACGAACTCTTCACGTCTCGTGGTAGCCAATGGGAGGAACGATACATAAGCACCAATAAACGGTGCATATTGTTTATGGACAGGGTAAAGGTATGCCAACAGGCGGTGCGTATGGTTTTGTGGAGGGTTAAGAAGTGTAGGGGAGTTGTACGACCTCGGGAGTTGACAGAACATTTTTAGAGGAGGTGTGCAGAGTGGTTCGTGGTGGAGGGAGTAAGGGGAAGAGTAGGGAAAAAGTTCGGTGAAATTACGGGGCCGTAGAAGTGACCTCTACCAGCTTGCGCGGAGAGGCGATAATGTATTACATACGTCGATCAACTGCGCTCTTACCGCTTCTGCCTCTCACACGCACAAACGCAGGCTATCTAGGGAACCCTCAGAAGGTCACTTACTTCACTCTAAATCTGAATTAGCGAAGATTCACTTAGTCACGCCGATGGATGGAGCAGTTTTAACAAACTGAATCTGTTGGAAACCACTGTGATATCGGTGACTATTCATTGATTCCAATAGAGTGTGCCAACATTCAACAAGTTAATAAGTGAATGTCCACAGATTTTCCAGTAATTTTTCATTGATTCAATAAGTGAAAACTGTTCTTTGAAAACAACTGCAAAAATTGGTGAATATTCACTGATTCACGTGTGAGATGTTGGCACTCTTGAAGGAAATCAGTGAATATTAACATATTAAACAGTGACTACTTTCACTGATTCAAATTGTTGAAACTGCTCCATCCATCAGCGTGAATCAGTGAATATTCACTACTTCAGATTTAGAGTGTTGAGCCTCGTACAAGGGCGTTGACGGTGTATCATTATTCTCAAGGCCCTTTCGCGAAATAGTCTGTTTAAACACGGGCTCCCCATCCCACCTACCTTCCCGGCACGTTCAACTTCTGCGGTCTGAGATGTACGTCACAAGCAAGTGGGTTTCGTGGTTGATTTGATTACTGAGGCGGGGCGAGTTCTCCCGAGAATGTCTGCTTCCCTAGCCGCTAGTAATCCTGCAGCTGTATCATCACCATTCTCGCCGCTCTCTTTAGTGACTCGCCAAGATATCTCTTAAGGGCACCGTCTACCTCGCACTTCAAATTCGTTTTAATATGCGAAGAAATATATATATATTTTTTAACTAGTGCACACTTGTCCATTGTGCCAATTTACTGAAAGTAAACATTTCGGACAAGTACGGAATGCAATTGTTAAGACGTCTTTCTGTTTCTAAGCTATCAAACATTGCCAAAAAACGACCTTTTCAGACTGCCGTACTTCAAACTCATTAACCGGTTGTATGTGAAACTCAGAAACGTGCACTGAGCTTTGATACGTACTTTTTACAACAATAAAATGGTATGGACACTAGTTATAGTAAAAATGAATCGGTGGGAATCTTTCAGGCTAGTTATGCGCGTGGATCGTTGAGTTGGTGCGGTATTTTATGTGCGCATTAACGTCGCCGTTATGTCTCCGTCATTTCCGAGCCTCTAACGCGCGGTTAGGCGGGGCCCTTAAGAGTGCAACAATACAGCGCTAAAAGCATCAGTTCAGAATTGTAGGTTTCTCGAAGTCAATTTGCAAAATTTAAACAAATGACAATCCCAGACAATAGTTTTTGCCAACTTTCTGAGCAAATTTTTTTTTCGAGTAACCTGTATCTGAAGGACAATCTCTGTCGCCGAAATCTCGTACATTTAATTGCGGCGCAAGAGATCTCGCTTAACAAATGCGTCAATCCGGGTAAATGTTTGCTAATAAAGCTTGCAAATGTAATTATCAACGATTGTTGTTTTGCAGTTTTACTATATTGACTTTCAAAAAGTGTAAATCTTAGTTGTAAAACTCTTGAGGGTGTTTAAGTGCGATAAAATCTTAATTTTATATTTTTATGAAATATTGTTAGTTTTGTAGACGATACCTGTGAGTACATTTTACTCTTACGAAACAATTTTAGCTCTCATAGTTTTCTCATAACGGTGTGTCAAAGTCAAAATTTACTTTTTACACTGCCATGCAAATAGTGAATACCAACTGACCTACTTAAACAAAATAATTCACTGTCAATTTTCATCCCATGAGCTATGCAATAAAGCATTTAAAAAAAACGTAATATTTTGAATTTAAAATAAAAATCGCAAAAGTAGAGAAAAAAGTTGCAAATTCAGCATTTTTTAAATATGCAAAAACAGTTTGCAGGATTTTTTAAAAATGTTTTATTACGTAGCCCATAGTATGTTATTTCACTGTGAATTATTTTACGTACGAAACTACGCCAACTAAAATTGTTTCGTAAGATGAAACTTCACTCACAAGTCTCGTCTACAAAACTAACACTATTTCATATAAATATAAAATTATGACTATCGAACTTGAACACCGTTAAGGGGCCTCCCTACCCTCCTCGAAAATGTTGTAACGAGGTGCGACTATTCCTTTTCGAGGCGGAACTATTTAATGCGCAATAAATGTGCGTATCTGCGAAAATAACGTACACTTCGAACTACGTCGCTTTAAATTTAGATTACAATTATTGAAATCTTTATTTTCGGGTAATCTGTGTGTCTTTAAAAGACTGTTTCAGACTGTCGCATATCGGAGAATATACCGTACCAACCGGATTGGAGGGAAACAATAAAACAGAAGTCGGGTTCCAAGTTATTGTCCCCACTAATAAATTGATACAGGCATTGCTCAGAGTTCCACAGAAAAAGTAGTAATAGTAAAACGCCGCTCGCCAGTTTAGTGTTGTGAACGTAGATGTGTCACAGCATTACAAACTCCGGTCATCGACACCTAGCGCTTTATTGATTTTGTGTCTTAGACACTCTAAAGCAGTCTATTTAGGGAGCCACCTGTAGGGGTCACCTGCATTTTAGTTTTTACCAGCATTTGAGGGTTGGGAGCAATGGACAATTAAGTGCCCGGACAGTTCCGGACAGCGACAATTCCGGACAACGATAATTCCGGCCTACAGATAAACATCATCTAAATGACAAACACGTCCAGTGACAATTCCGGCCAGCCAAATAATTATCTATCCGAATACTAGGAAATAAGTAAATGGGTTGGTGGGAGAAGTGGGTTAAAATTTTGATTCCTCTCACACTTTTCCCAGGCTTGATTGAGACTGGCAAAGTAGTAAGTATATTTTGGCTTTAAAGTCAAAACTGCTTTGGCGTATTTAAATCAATTGGTTTTTATTTTATTTAATTTTTTTATTTTTGTATTTTATTAATATTATTTGTATCCGTATCAACGTGAAAAGCATTGACTGTGTTGACATTTTACTCTACATTTTGTACGTAGGCTATGGTTTTGAGATGTTTCTTCAAGTCCCCCATGCTTCTTTCGGTAGGCATGTCCACCATGAAGCACTGCAGGCTTCTCTTTATCAGTTCCAATAGTTTCCATGCCAACGTTTCACGTAAGAGCAGCAGAGGCTGACCGAACGATAAACAATCGTTCGCGCGAGACCTGGGCGAGGGAGGATGAGGGGGTTGTGGTGCGTCAACAAACAAACAAACCACATATGTACATGTCCGCAACTGTCACTGGCCGTATACGAATGTTTAAACTCCCCTTTGCTTTGCGAGTCAGTGGCCGGAATTGTCGCACAACCGGACAATTAAGACCATGCGCTCTCCTGTTCTTACTGTACTTTATGATAATTATTTTTAAACCCAAAACGAAAGCAGAAATAAAAAAAAAATTGTTTGGTAGATTTGTTTAAAATGGAGTTCACCATATCGGCTAATTTTTCAAGACAGTAAATATTATGATTATGTATCCAACAAAATGTTTGTTAATTGACTTTTTAGTTGTAACTGTGTAATTTCTTGGCTTGAAAAATAATAGCTACCACGAGAAACATCATTTTAACTACAGTACCAAAAATATTTGTGATATCTACTATCTATTAACTATCACAAAAACAGCACAAACAGGGAAGCATGCCCTTAAGGTTCTTATCTAGGTAGGCTGCGTTGGTGTATGTGAGGCACAAAACCGATGGAGCGTTAAGAGTGACATCGGTCGGCCTATGTAATGCATTATCGCCTCTACACGCAAACCCAGCAACTGGCGCGCAGAGCTTTACTATTATTCGTTTTCCTGTGTGACTTTAAGTGTTGACCGTATTATTTTATTTGCGATACTTATGGTTCAAATTCCAGCGCCTATTTATATTATTGTGTTTTTCGAATCCGGTTGGAATTTTCTAGATAGGCCTACGGCAGTTTAAAAAAAAACTGCTTTTAGCCATTTTGAGAAATCGTGTTTCCAATAAGCGATCCTAACTTTAAACTGACAGGAACATTGTTTGAAATGTGTTTTCTTTTCATGGGCTGCATGGGCTCGGTCTACCGCAATTTCCATCATAATTTTTTATATTTTTTTATTTGTACCAGATATTTTTTTATTTGTACCAGATATTTTTTTTCCTTATTTTAGACACAAAATGTGACTAAATTTGGCTCTTATGAAATTTTTTTATCTGTCATAGTTTTCGCGTAATGGCTTGTTAGTCATATTTTGCATGTTTCCGTTTTAACGGCTACACTAAAACCAACTGATATACCAAACTCAAAAATTCACAGTGGATAAAGACATCAGGCTACAATGTCATGCTCATAAAATTAAAGAATAAATATTATTTGAATTTTAAAAAAATTCCGAAACTGAAAATAAAAATTTAAAAAATTCAATATCTTTTGTTTCGGAACCTCATGCGCCGTACACTGTAAAAAAATGCCTTAACTGTAAGGGAAGTAACTAACCCGTACACGATATGAGACATCTACCATACTTTTAACGCTGTTGCATGTCTGGTAAAATCTGTATACTTTTGACTGTAGCCGTAAAATTTATACGAGCGCTACTATTGATGTTTGAGAAACAATTTTACAATATCTTTTTTGTAAGACTTCTATGCATGGGTGTTGTTAATTTACTAATATTTTGACAGTGTCGCTTTGAACAGTTCCTGCCATGTAGTTTGTTCTTTTCCCCCTTCTTCTCGGTTAGTAATTAGCGCGGCAGGTGCTGGGCTCGCAGACGACGAGCTGTGTGTTCCAGTAACCGAGACGACTCTCTCGCCTGCTATAATAAACCCCAGAGACGCCGTGGCAAGTGGCAAAGTTACTCCATAACCGAACAGTCTAACCCCCATCCCCCCACCCCTCGCCCACCAACACTTAGCGGACTGTTAAAGGGTAGTGTAATTGTGGCTCTAAGCCCCGGTCTAGTCCGTGCAAAGTTTCAGCGAAGCATTTCCTCCCTCCCTCTCTACCCCGGCTACGTGGCAATATGATGCTGCTTCGTAGGGGTTTTTCAGTCAAGTCGTGTTCCTCTATCTTGACACCTTTGTTCAAGGCTATAGCCTCCTTTTATACTGTTGTTGCTAGCATTATTTTTACATTATAAAATGTAGTAGATGTCAGAAAAGTCTTATATACGTACTGTAAATAGTTTTTGGTAAGCATATAGCCTAACTGCATACTTCTGGCTAACTGACGGGAAGGAAATTCCACTAAGTCAATAATTAGCCAAAATGGCATAGCTTTGTTTTAAAAGTAAAATGTGGGCTACGTAGTAAAGACTATTTTCAACACATCTAAGCCTACTGACTTACTTTCATTTTGTTCTTGTTTACGGTTAAACAAAACAATACTCGCGAAAACAGTACGAAGAGGAGCCCAGTGTCTTAAGACGAGTTCATTGGCATCTACTTTTTTTTTACTTCTGGGAAAAAAATAGAGACAAGCGTTATGGGCGGCATTGGTACCGCCTCTACGTGCGGAGAAACAAATTGGCGCACAGTGTTCTCGTGGTATTATTTTTTCTTTTTACCTAACACAATGAGCCTATCATTTTACTTGGGAAAAAGTATGTCATAAGGTTAAACTAAATCTTGTGTTATATCGTTTTAAGAAAAACGTTTGTATTTTTTCAGATACGGTTATGTGACAAAACAATTCTCAGCAATTTTGAAGGGCCGTAAAAAATATATTTTTTTTTAATATGTGAGGGGGGCAGTGACGTGTAGTACGCAGTTGCGAGGTAAGTTGGTGTTTGTTCAGTTCTGTACCTCAGTCTCGGTGCACGCAGCAGGAAACAATATTTACACTGGAACCGAGCCGAACTGAACGTAATCAGGCATTTACAATTCAGCAGCGAGGTACCCATTATGCACACGTGGCGTGACATCCGCTGTGGGACTATGTTTGAGAGGAGAACGAGTAAGCGAGGAAATCAACAGGTACAGTCAGAACAGATACCAGCTTACCTTGCAACCCTTTCATTACATTCTATTGAGGAATGCCGTATTTTGAAAATACTTTAACAATAGTTTAAAGTGTGTGTTTTAATTACATAATTAGAGGCACGTGAAATGCATGACCTGTCAGCTAGACTCCACAATCCTATACATATTCCAGCTCGTGTTATCCGTTCATTCGCTGTCAAACCTGTAACAAGTAAAGCGGAATTCGTTCCACGTTTTAATACAAATGTGTTATTGGCTGAGAGTTTTCAAGGACGTACCTTGCACTCTGTGGTCCAATAGGAAAGTTATAAAATTTCACATGCATTTGAATTCCAGCTCATCCTGAAACGAATCCGCGAATTTCACGTATGTATTGTAAACAAACCCGAGTATTTTCGCGTAGAACCGAATAAAACTTAGGCGTGATAGGCTACAACGCCATTCATGCCCAGGTAAGGACTTTTCTTAATGAAGGAAGAAGTGTCGAATATTTTTATAATTTTTTTCATACTTATTGTTTCTGAGGGTTGGCGTAATGGCTAGGGCACTCGTGTGCAGGGCCTACGCAACACACCGAAACAGCTTGTTACTAAAATATTTTCGCCAAAAATTAGTGGCTATATCTATAGTTCAATTCAAATCGTTTTTATGGACATACAATATTGTGATTGAATGCTGTCGTGTTGCAGAAAACCCCACAACAAAAATAAAAAACAAATTAACATAAGCCGGTATAGGTCTTTCGGGATAAAGTGAGGACTAAAAATTTAACCTGTGAAAAATATTACTAACCGTTACTGCATATAATTCTACATTAACTATGGTTGCCTAACTTCTTGTGTGGTTGGCAGCGATATTACGAAATATAGTTCCATGTGTTTTCCTATTTAAATACAACAATAGTGAAACAAAATCAACCTATATCGATATCATTGTATTTTATTATCAAACCGTATGGATTCTCACAGACTGCACAATTTATCTTACATGCGCAAACATCAAGTGCCGTGTCCATAGAGGTTAAGCCCCTGCCACAATTAACTTTAAACTGCCGTGCCGTGCTGGTGTGATTCTGGCTATCTGATTGGCCCACGTGATCATGACGTCACTGCCGTTCTGCTTGCCGGACAGTGCTGTGCTGTGCCGTGCTGTGCCGCCAATTCCAGACGAACTTTTAACTTTTTTGGCAACGGCAGGGGCGGCACTCGCCGGTCAACACCGGCAGGGAGCGGCAAGGTGATTGCTATTGGTTCACTGATGTACGTCACAAAACGAGAGCCAATGCCGTGACAGCGCGCGGAGAAAAAATGTAAACAAACAAAAATAAGCGACTGCTCTGCCACCTATTGTGCGCAGAATTAACTGTACCCCAGCGGCAGGCACCGGCTTTCATTGTGGCATACAAAGAGGAGAAAACCGGCCGGTCACAGTAGCGGCAGCGCGAGCGGCAAGCCACCAGCAGATGGGACTTTTTATTATGGCAGGGCCTTTAGACATGTCCCGTCGTCAGCCGTTACTTGCGGAAAGATACGAATTGGCTGAAAATAGAACTTTAGCACGGCTTTTTTGAGTGCGTACTTGATCCCGAACTGCATATATTAACTGTCATCAACAAGCACATAACATACAGACATTTCCGAACCGAAAAGCAATGTAGTCGTGTTCCGGAAGGTGACAAAAAAGAACAATAACAACTCAGATTAACTGTGGGACAGAATATAGTCGTAGGTTGTAAAACGGCAGGAAAAAGAACAAAAGAAGGGAAATAAAATAGAACAGTGAAATAAGAATTTAAAAATGGCTACAAAAAGTACAAGGACATCGATGGCAACATAGATGACCAGAGACACGAATGGTTGTGAACATATACAACACAGCAAACAAAAAACAGACGAAAAGAAGCAGGCTTTCTTCGACGACAGATGAAATGTATGTTGTATGTGTTTGTTGACTACAGCTAATACTCAGTTTTATTTCATTAGTATTTTTTAAATTATTTTTATTGTGGAAGTTTTCTCCATCACGGCAGGTTTCGCTCGCAATGCTGGCGTATGTCCATAATTAAGGGTTTAGTTTGTAATGCGAACACATTGCAGAAATCGTTCAAAGATGAAGCCATAATAATTCAGCCTCACGTGAAACAGCAAATGATCTTCATAGCTTTGCTATACCTGGTAATGATCGTGTTCAGTTGCGACAAGAATATGTTTTCACGCCTCCCAGCTCCTCGTGCAGTGTGTGCCCGACCCACAGTGTCTCCAACACAACGCATAAAAACATCACAGCCACGAGGAAAACCCGTTTGCAAGGCTTTAAAACAAGCAAACGTGACAGATGGAAGCTATTTTGCATGAAGAATAAATACAGCTGGAAAATTTTAATTTGCCACGCGTTACTGCGCCGGCAGGTGATAGGAACCCGTTCTGCCTTGTTGATTACCCTGTTACCGCGAGAGCTGCCTGACCCCTAACTACCATTGCAATATTTTTAGTAATTTTCTTCTTATTCTTCTTTCCATCCTCAACCGGCCGGTTGGTGGGTAGCATGACTGTCATCGTCCGACGTACAATAACGTTTTTTATTGAGCCAGCTGTTTCATCAGGGATATGCCCGTCGTCCTTTGATATCAACTCTCTAAAAAAATTGTAAAAATATTTTATTTGTACATTTACCAATGCTTTTGAAAATACCAGTATATTCTTTGTAAAATCGTTCGTTTGTAATACTTCAAAAGAATTGTATTAATCGAAAGGTTCCTGTGCTGTAATTTTTTTTGTAAAAATGTCTGTTTTTATTTGGGAAAAAACTAAAGAAAAATTTGTATTCAACCAAAATTACAATTTTGACATGTTTACACAGATACACAAAAATCACATCCTCTGGAGAGCATTTTTGTTTTTAATAAAATTAATTTACCTGTTGATTGCAGACTTCAAAATAAAAAGAAAAAAATTTCACTGAACTGTATATTGAACGTCAACAAATAAAAAAGAACACCATATAGCACGGAAGTCAAGGTGGCCTACTGGTAAGATGCGGGTTTGAATCTGAGTCCCTCCGTATTTTTTTTTATTTTCAAAATAATTTCACGTTAAATGTATTTATTTATTTAAAAATTACTTAATAAATAAGTCTTTATTAAAGTATTACTGGTAGCATACTTCAAATAATTATGTTTTCTTTGTTGCAAGTACTAATACAAAGATCTACCTTGTAAAGTTGAAAACATAAACTTTAAATTTTTTTGCAATGACAACCATTGTAGTTTTACAAGCAATTTATTTGGAAACTAGCTTCCAAGGATTTTCTTTGTAAAAAAATTACGGTGTAGAAATTCGGCTCTTGATTGTCCTTTATTTACTTTTCCTTCAATTTTCCCTTCAAGCAGAGTGGTGCACCATGATGAATGTCGGAGTAAGTGGCCTATCCAACTGTTTCTTCTTTTCTTGATTATTTATACCTGGCTGTGTGTTTCTTCTGCTCTCTTCAGGACTTCGTCAACCTGCTTGTCCGTGGTATTCATGTCATTTACTGCCAGAACCACGTTTCGAACGCACATAATCTTTTCTTTTCGCATTTTAACAGTCACATGTTTCAGAATTGAGTGGTGTTATGCAGAAGGAGACCATCCCACATGGATGACTTGTGCATAACACCATTCAATCGTGGGTTACAATGCTAAAAATAAATAAAATGCTTTAGTAAGGACATTACCTTGGATCATTACAGGCTTCTCTTCTTACTGACAGCGTCTTTAGCCTAACATTTTGTTGTAATTTTTTCTTGTGTTTTTATAAATTCCAGTGAATCGTTTTATCGTAAAGTGATTTCGCATGTTGTACCTATTGTTAAGGGCGCTGCCTAACGTCGGAGCTTTGGTGAGGTAAGGATACAGTTTCCATGTTAAATTATAGTCAGTACGGCTCAGTCACCTTACACGATGCCCTTCCGGAAAATAATTTCTGAATTTTGAAGGGTAAAATTGTGGTTCAGGAATAACGGTGTCGGAAAGTAAATATTTATGACTAGATGTTTTAGAGTGAGTGTTTTTTAAGATTGAAAATGTGTAATTTTTACAGTTTCAGGATATTAAAAACATTATAATAAATAAAAGATTTTATTGTAATTTTGTGGGGAGTCCCGATATCCAAAAGTCGGTGATTCCATATATGTATGTTCAACAGATCTTATCTACATTATTTATGTATGCATGCATACACATAAGCAATAAGCGAAACCAAGTGGCTGACAAACACAAGATTACTTTGAGATAATGAGAATTACTGAACAGGAAAATTGCAACAGGGACCATTAAGAAATAGAATTAAAGCGAAATTCGAATTCGAACACCCTCCTCACAGAACTGTAGGAAAACGACTTTCAGAACAGCTAAAAATTCAGACACAGCGAACGCATGAAGAGGTTTTTGGCAAGAAAAGAATTGTAATTTTAAAAAAAGTGAAATCAGAATTCAAGTTCAAACGTTCTCCTATTGAGGAGTAACGATGATTATTAATAAATAACATCATATATATATATATAAACACAGGATATTCAAAAATTCAATAGGCCCTATCCATGTTGAAGGAGACACATACAAATACATTTTACCAAATAACCTTGTGTCGGAAACAAAACGAGTAATGGGTATTGAGGAGCATCGGGTGTGATTCAGAAGACGACGACAGTAATTGTGATGACAATTGATTTCGTGGGCAATGTCGCAATAAACGTTCAAAATTAGCAGCATTAACCTCCGCGCAGAGCTTATTTTGAACATTTATTGTAACATTTATGAAATCATAAAGATTTAAAAAAATTACCATTGGTGTCTTTTCCATCACACCCGATACCCCTGAATACAAATTACTCCTAAACGATTTGTTTTCGACACATGGTTATCTGATGAAATGTATTTGTATATGTCTCCTTCATCTTCCCTATAACTTTGTGCATGCATTTTTGAAAATTCTTTGTGTGTGTGTTAGAAAGCAACCAAATTGACATATTTCCTCAACATGCAGTAATCTTCGAGATATTTCACGCGTAATACTTTTTGTTTGGAAGAGTTCACTTCGAAATTGATCCATTGCGAATAAATTAACTTCAACAGTGATTCCACGAGTAAACTCTGTGGTTGCAAGGTTTGTAGTCAGTGCCGTTAATAAATATTTAACGTATAAATGTTGGTAATAAATATGCGCAGACTGAGAGATTTGCCAGTGTTGTGCTCTGAAGAGACGGTAAAGTGTGTGACTTCTTGGCAATAACGTGTACAGACGGTAAATGTTCTGCCCTAGCAATGCGAGCGGGTGGATAAGGTGTGTGTTGGGTTGAAGGTTATCGTGGTGCACGGTTCTTGCTGGCGGCTGTACCCCCGGGGTCTGATGAACGCGGCCACGGCACCGTAAAGCTCTGTAATTGGATGTCTGGCACGCCCCTGACCCCTGACCCATGCAGCAACCACCCTAGCCTTGCTCCACCGACCCTCGTAGCCTCCCTCGTGCGCTGTCACGGCGCGTTCCTCACAGCTCGTCGCCCGCCGCCCGCCGGCTGCACAGGTGTGGGTATGAGGCCGGGGCTTCCTTGTGTAGCGGGGAGGGGGGTGTATGAAACACAAGAGGGCTGGCTGTCACGCTCGCGGCGTGCTGACAGATATACAGGATGTCGCACGTTACATGTCTCTATTTTGGCAGAATAATCCTCTCTTCTAGATCAACGAAAAATGCTTAGGGTAAACTTTCCATATATGGTGATATACCGTAAGGCTCTGCATCAGTCGCCATATTGAATTATTTTATTTTTCTCTCTTATGAAATTCTGATGACAAAACTGTGAAATTTGTTACTATAATATCAATTCTATTCACCTTGCGCTACAATAAAATCATCGCAGTTGATATTTTAACGTATGTTTAATTCGTAATCAGTCGCGCAAACTAAGAATATAAAAAAAAAATCCTCTACTAATTACGGTTTAAATATATGTTAAAAGTTCAACTGCGATGTTTTTTTTGTAGCGCAAGGTAAATCGGATTGATATTACAGTTACAAAGTTCACATTTTTCTTCTCAGATTTTCATAAGAGCGAAAAATAAAACAATTCAATACGGCGACTGATGTCGAGCGTTAAAGGGCCTCTAACTGCGTTAAAAACGCCTTGCAGCGAGTTACGTCTATTCTTTTTTTTTTTTTTTTTTTTTAACGAAACTATCGAATCCAAATTGTAATTGTATACCTACGAAAAAAACACACACGTCAACCTATGTCGCTATTGTTTTAAAATTTTGGCACTTTAATTAGAAACATCATTTTCGAGCCCCTCAAAAGGCCAAATAATGGGTTTTTCAGACTGCCGTATCTGGAAAAATAACAACCGGATTCGAAAAACACGACTATAGAAACAAGCGTTAGACTTTTAACTACGCTGACTTAGTTAAGGGCTTGTTCCCGAGTTTTTTTCAGACTGGTGCCAAAAACTCAAATATTTATTAACCAAAAGTTTTGAAAATTTGAGTCAATGTGCAATCACACGATGCACAATACTGTGGACGCGTTTTTAAAAATAATGTACCATTCGCCAGAGCAGCAAAAAAAAAAAAAAAAAAAAATCATTTTTTCTTATTTTTACGACGAAAACGTGGTACTTTGGGTAATGAAATCTAAAAAAAAACATTCAGTTTAATTCGACAAAAAAATTCAGCTACAAATTATAACATATAAGTGTCAAAACTGTTCAGCGAAATTTTGATATGAGTATTAGGTAGCAATAAAAAAATATTTTTGAAATCACTGCAAAACTCCGTAACTAGGACTTAAGGTTAATTCCACTGCAGGCTGTAAAGAAAATGTGTTTTCTTATGGGAGAGTTTGGCACAGGGAAATTTCTGCCGCTAGTTTCACTGCTATCGCTAAGGAACCATAAAAATACGAAACTGTAGTAAAATTAAATTTAAATAGGCTTGGAAATGACAAGAGTCACTTAACTTAATTAAAAAAAAAAAAACAATTTCACGTTTTAAATTATCAACTTAATGTAACTTAAAATTCAGGAAAGCTCTGTGGTTGGTCAGTTTGCATTCCTTACCGATACCAGCGCTCAAGCGGCAGAAATTGTCCCTGTGCCCAACTTTCAACATTGCTCTTTCTAACCTAGTAGAATTAACCCTAGCCATGACGGTTATGAAGTAGGGTGACCATTTTCGGGGTTACTTTGACACAACATATTTTTGGGTTTTCTGGTAAATAAACAGGTAATCTGAGCCGAATATTTTAAATAATTCCTTTAATCCTTATAGCTAATGCTTGAAACTTTCGTCAATAAATAACATAAATACCAAAATTTTGAGTTGTCAAATTTACCCCGCTAGGTCAAAGTAACCCCGGTTTACGGTAGTTCCGCGTTTCTACACTACTGTTCACAGTACATAATTGGGAACCTAAATTCGCGTTCTAATACGGACACTAGCTAGAATTGCAACACCTGTAAGTTCACGTAACTTTCGCAATTGGACAGTGTTATGCAACAAGGAACCAACCCATAGTCCACAAAAAAAATGTTAATAGACTCACAGGAATTCTGTAACTCCGACTTGATGAATAACAACAAATTAATTAAGTATTATCAATTTTTCCTTATTATAAGACAAAAATCATTAGCTGTTATTAGACAGAATTTCTCTTTGCTAATTTTGAGGGTTAGTTCTTTGTTGCATAACACTGTGCAATTAGCCCTTGACTTATTTAACACCTCGTGTAAATAGTTGAGCCAATAATGTAAATGAAACTAACGCAGCTACTTATCATCGTGTCACCAAGCTGTCAATGAGAAGTTGTCTGCTACAGTTCACAAATATTCTTGAAGGCTAGTCTACAGATAAGACAACCCGCCAATTACAGTATTCCGGTCTCTATACGTAACGAACAGTACATTTTGCGCGTGCTGGATCATGTGGAATGCCGTCACAGATATCGCTGGCAGCTACGTGAGTTGATCTGATCTAGGCCGCTCGCTAGGCGTTGTACGTCATGTCGGTGCATTTTCGGCCCTGTTTTTATACTTTTTTTTTTGTTTCTTTAGATGTGAGAATCGTCCCCCCAAAATATTGCCACACAATTGTGCAATGTTCTATTTATCACTGCGAATCCATTTTCACCTTGCTCCGCAAACGTCACAGGAAAATTTTGAAACGCGCCGGTGTTTGCTTTTAATAATAACTGGAAAACTGTACAGGGATTTTACCTACCTCACCCCTGCCCCCCCCCCCTTTTTATACTCTAGCCAAGTCTTGCTAGTTGTTGATACTATTTTCTCAAGGCCTTATTTTTGCGTGAAACAGCATACCGTGTCGTCCAGAGACGCTCTGTATTGAGGTAAACAGAAGCGAAGCGAAGGTAGCGTGACGTTCGAAGGTCTTCGACTGAAGGTATTCTTTATGTTCGAGGCGTAAAGACTCGGGGTGACAAAGGGCTGCTTTGACACGCCAGCCTGTGCCCTGTCGCTCCTAGGCGTTAAACTGGTGCGTAATATTTCCGCTGTAGGCCCCTACTTAAAGCGGTTTACATATAATTTTGTAGGTTTAAAGTCTGTACCAAAGTACAGTGCAGAACCGTAGATTAGATTCGCATTTACCTGAGCAGATTTTATTTGTATGCGAAAAGTCCGTTTTTGACCATGTTGAGGGTTCGGAAGGAAATTGTATTTACAATGCTTGTCGCGTTTATAAGTACTCTAATACAGAAAAAAAAAAAAAACTTTTTTTTTGTGGTGGACACACAATATTTTTGTCAATATAGACCTCACCAAAATTGTTTGTAGTAGTTCAAAACAAAATATTTTTGTAGTCACCTGCAATGCTTTATTGGCGGTGGCAAAATTATTTTGTGGCCACCACAAAAAAAATTGCGAAGGTCCATAGTGACAAAATATTTTGCGGTGCCCAGTATGCTTATTTTTTCTGTGATAATTCTTAATAAATTGGTTTTATTGTCGTAGGCAGGTACAGTGTGAATACGTCTACTAGTTCTGGGAATAAAATAATTATAACCAGCTGCAGCGCAGTTTGACAGCCGTGTAGGTGGGCAGCCTTTGTAAAGTCTAGCTTATGATCACGTGATACTGGCGGACTTGAATAAGGTCTTCTTAAACTTTGCTCACTTACTTTGCCAACTAAGATTATTTTACGTATTATTATTAGAGGCAGTGATTTTTTGTTAAAAGAATTCTGCATTAATTTGTTTCAATGCCTTATGTGCACGTATGTTTCTCTCCTTCATGGTCCAGTGATTGGAACTTTATAACATTCGGCGTCTCGGGGTCCTACCCGCAAATCACGGGCGTGTGATGTCGCGGTAACATTGTTCTGGTTGGTGCAGTCAAATGCCACGCCTCTTTCCAATTATATTCTACCAATAACTACGAAGCAGTGTTCCGGATGTGCACGTAAGGCATTGAAACAAATTGTTTCAGAATTCTTTTCACCAAAAATCACTTGCTCTAATTGTTATTAATGACGCAATATTCTTGCAATGGGAGTAAATGATTTAGTGGAATGTTGTGAACATACGCCGTTGCAGTGCTATGTCGTATCAGAAGATCATGACTGAAACAAGACAAAATGTTCTACTCTGAATGCATGTTGACCGATGTGTCGTGCAAGACGAATAAGTAGCGTGCAGCCAAGCGTATCATATAATCTTTGCAGTAAGTCACTGCTCCATTCTCTCTTTATTTCATTCTATCTCGCAGCGCAGACAGTCGTAAACACCATTTCGGCAAATCTAATTATAATTTAGTTTGATACATGTTTGATTTTTCAGGATAAATTTCTCAGTCGTAGAAGGTGGCTAAAAATTTCCAGTTATCAAAGGGTAAAAATTTGTTGTCTTTCGAATATTTCCGAAGCTAATTCTTAAAACAATTACTGACCTTGGCGGTTCGCATGGATATCATAAACAAACATATGTGCAAACTAACTGAAAATTGCGGCACTCCAAATCGAAGTTTTTCATCAATGACATTAATGCTGTCATGCACGAAAACGGTTATTGTATGTTCAGATTTTCAATTATTACAAAGTTTTCGAATAAATTTCTCTGGTGCAACGCTTTACACTTTTCACCCTGAAAAATATGTTTTTTTTTTAAATTTTATTTATGTGGTGACTTATAAAAAAAAATTTTTTGTTTCAGTTTTTGCAATTTATTTAGCATTTTAAGTTACTCTAAAATCAGTATAATGACGATAATTTTACTAGGCATTACGCAAAATATGCATCACAATTTTTCGTATTTAAAATTTTAACACTCTTAATGTCTAAAAATTGACCATTTAGCTAAGAAAAATAAAGCAGAATAACTGGTGCTTTTCAGCCGCAACAATATTAACTGGGTATTTTGTTCGTACCGTTGCCTGGACTGCTCTGGGAGCTGGCAACCCTACTTACAGTTAAGCCTCAAGACATGAATCTTCATTTAGTTGGTCTGAGATAACAGCTAGTTAGCAACCAGATCCTTCGAGAAGGGCTGCGCTTCTCCGGGGAATACCGTGTATAAAAGTCTGTAGGCCCTAAGAACATCATGTTTCTCTGCTTTCTTTAAGGGGGAGGGGGACAATGTCCGCCATCTTGTATCCACGTTCATTTTTATAACGTTCTGTATGTCAGTTCCCGGGCCTACCAGGGCAAAGTATATTACTGTTACCACATGTGTAACTATAAAATGACTCAACCTATTAATAAATTTTCCACTTTTTTGGGACTTTCACTGAAAAGAGTTTGTAACCAAATATGTGTTTATATAGGTGCAAGTAAGTATGTACTTAAGAGCTTTGCTTTTCTCTGAGTGCAGTTAGCATAATATCGATAACTACAAGTGTTTTAATGAAGCAACAAATAACCACAATGAAACTGTTTTCAACAAAAAAGCTAAAAAATGAATTGGAGAAATGTTCACTATGTGTGTAAAAGTCGTAAAATAATAACAGAGGAATACGGGTTACGCTAAATGTATATACTATCCTAATATATCATTCCTAAATTGATGCAGTTATATGATAGATGAGCACAAGTGATGTATCCAACCTACGTCTCAAAATTTAGCTGTAAAAATAATTTGTTAAGTTTTATTGGCATAAGTGAGCCAATACTTCCACTTTTCTCAGCTCTTACTAATATTCCAGCATGGGCGAATCCTTATGTTGGAGATATTATTGTAATATTGGTTTAGTTTTTATTTCTTCGTGCATAAGCTACTTGTAGTCAAACCTAGATTCAAACAATAAATTAGAGTTCCAGAAAAAAGCTACATGGAAAATTTACCTCGTATAGTTCTTATTCTCCTTTCTAGGTCTTAGCATGTTTCTTTCATGGTTTTTTTCCTCGGCTACAATTATCGGCTTAACATTATAGACAGTTACTTCGTCTTAATCGCGTTTTGCCCACTTTTTGCATTATCTCATAACAGCTTGTGATAACTTCGTACATTCGAGTGGCATGACAAGTCGACTGTGTTTTTCGTCTTTACTATAATTTATTTATTTTATCATATATATTTTACATTATATCCGCCGAGTATATATTTGCTCGGGAAAAATATATTGTCATGATTATTATTGATCCATGACCATTAAAGTTGAGACACAAGCACGGCCGTAGAAGAACAGGTCTGGACACTCGCCTGGATATTTGACCCTCTTGTTGTTTGGCTGTAGTTCACCAAGTTACCGAAATGTTGTGTTTTATTGGCGCTGATGTTAAGGCGGTCGGACTAAACTCCGCCCACTTCCTTTCCGCTAAGATAAACAATTAATCAAAACGTATTTTTTATCAATTTATGAAATACTTTCTTCGCTCACAAATTTAAGAAAAGGCTCCAGCAATCTTTATTTACTTTATAAATTTAACAGTGGAAAAAAGTGGACGGAGTTTTAGTCCGACCGCCCGGAAAACATCGCCAAAAAGTACGGCATTCTCGGTAACTTGACGAACTACAACCAAACAACGAGGGGGCCAAGCAAAATACATTGTTAGATAGGCAAGTGTCCGGACCTGTTCTTCATCTGTGAACTTAGTAAAAAACGGAAATCATGTTCTGAACTAATATAGATATATTGAATTTGCCAGGGATTAGCCATAGTTATATAAAATTTATTTCCCTCTATTTAAAATTAATTTACCTAAAAGCAATAGCTAAATCATGATCAGTATAAACTCGGACAATTGCTACAATTTATTAAAAAAAAAATATATATATATATCAACCAGCCATAATTTTGAAAACATCATACTCAATAATTAGCATCTCCAACTGATGGCTATTCCCAGTAACTGAACTGCAATTCAAAACAACGAGATTTTTTGGAAGACGGCTAAATTAGCAACACTGCTGTCAGACCACTGCCTTCACGTGAATAGGTCCCAGCAACTCGAATAATGACAACGTATCCATAGTGAATTATGCCTGGTGAAAATTAAAGTAAACGTAGAAAACTATTCCAGCGTAACTGTTGGCTAGGGGCCGTATCTGTAAACGGCTTTCGAATGACAACCAACTGCTATCCCCATAGAGAAAGCATTGTTTAGCAGTTGGTTGTAATTCGAAAGAGGTCTATAGTTTCGACTCGTTGGTGGAATAGACTGTGCAGGATGTCCAAAAACAATCCCGCTATAAGCACACCACGGTAATCCTATGGGCTAAATTATAGAAGAAAATGTTATTGGTAACGTTTTGTACGTTGATATTCACCGTTCACAATGTGGCAACATAGCACTGTAGTTAGTACCATCATGCGCTCCACAGATATCTTATCTTACTACTACTGTTCTGACCTGCATATTATGGGCGCTGGTTAAAATTCTGAGCAATCCAAACATAATTCTATGTTTACTTGACGTAACGTACACAAAATAATACCTGGACGTGCAAGAGGGGAACATCTCCGTGCACTGTTGCCAAATAGTGCACGTAAAATTTCGTCTTACGACATTTTGCCCACTTGCACTTTCGTCTCCAATTTAGCCCAGGATTCGCGTGGTGAGCTTATTATGCGGATGTTTCGTGACATCTTGCATAGCTTTGTCCGCGTGGTCGGTTTGTTCTGCAACTTGTGCACCTAAGCTGCAAAATCGTCCTTAGGCCTGGGCGAAGTACTCAAGTTTCTGCTAACAAACGGTTCACTTAGTGTGTGTGTAACTAAAACTGTTTTGTTGCACCTGAGTGCTACACCTACTTCATGACATCGGGGAAATTTGCTTATAAGCCCGGAAGGTGCAAAAATGCGTCTGTAAGGAGGAGTTGAAACTTTAAATCCCAAACAAGTACCACAGTCACGAACAATATACCTTACAGAATCGAAGATTGTGTTCAGTTAAATCCTTGTCAAATATATTTTAACTTATTTCCTTACATTTAAATACAGGTTAGGTATAACAGCGTTTGATGAAAAAAAAACTTATGGTGTAATTGAATATAACTATTGGAAATGTATGAATCACTGTACCTTGATTAGCTTTCAAATAAATTTGTTGATGACGTCTACACCATCTGCTTGCCGAAAAAATAAGCCTAATATCTGAATACATTGTTTACACATTCAGGTGTCGAAGTTCCAGAAGGTAATGGCCACGCTAGCAAAGCTTAGCCTATATCTCACATTGGCTAAGTGACAAGTCAGAAGTTGTCATTTGTAAGGAGAGCAATTTTAAAGCTTGGGCGATTTTTATAACATTCCGTTTTGGATCATTACTTTAGTTAGATGGCCTAAATTACAAAATATTACTTTGACACTGAGTAACCTTAAACATTACCAAGTCAACTAGTGGCGGATCCAGCTATCCAGCTCTTCTTTGTCTTGGGGGGGGGGGGCAGAAGGGGTCCGGAGCCCGTCCCCGGAAAAATTTAGTTTTTAAGGTGCAAAATGCTGCCATTTAATGCATTTCCTAAACAAAATATTTACTATACCATTTTAAAAATTTGTAATATTTTACAGATACACTATACACGAAAGGTGAAAGGAATACTTACGAACGCACCACAACGAATTTGAAATGCGTGGAAGGTGTTGCCCTTAATTTCTGTTTTTTTTTTTTTTTTTTTTTATAACCGCGTACTTGGTGCTAAATGTCGGGCACGGTGGACCCAGCACCACAGAATATTTAGGAATACAGAAGTGAGATAGCCGGTATGATGGCGAACTCAGTCACACACGCTGGCTTCGCTGGCTAGTAACGTTGTGGAAACGTCTACCACCAATCAGAATAAGCCGGCTGTCAGACCAAAGCTTTAACGTGCAGGAGTCAAACCTGCTGGTTTCAACAGCCTCGGGCAACCAATAAGCGGCGAAGTTCGCCCGAATTAATTAAACCGCCACGTCTCCACACGCCTGCGTAAATTTTTTTATTTATTCATTCAACTCGTTGGACTCAGATTATGAGCCAAGTGCTACTGACTATTTGGTTAATGAAAATAGTGTTGGATAGGCCTACTGTAGGTAGTATTCACAATATGTTCACTACATGGATCACAACAGATTTTAACTTACTCATACAGTTAATCATTGATGGTTTATATACATATCCTAAATTAACACATTAAATCAAATATTACTACAACATGTTCATTATATTAACTTTTTTCCTACCGATTATCCTATTTAGTTATAATACGTTTGAATAAATATACGGCACATATTGTTGCAAAATGTGCCTAGCCTACTAAATCATATTTAAATATGCTTTACATGCGAGTTAATCCAGAATCCTGAGCCTCTCTCCCCATACATTCACTGAAAAAAAGAGTATAGTTGTAGGTACCATACTTATGTTAAAATAGGGACAACAAAACAGTTTGGTTGTTGGTACTACTCTGGATAGTTCCTTTAACAATCTGTTTTGTGAAAGTTACCGTCTGGTTTGTAAAAGCAACAAGAATCTTTGTTTATTCTACAGATCATATTGTTGAAGGAACTGTCTGAGTAGTACCGACAACCGAACTGTTTTGTTGTCCCTATTTTAACATAAGTATGGTACCTGCAACTATACTCTTTGTTAAGTGTTCCAAATAATTAATTGTGTAAAAGGGATATTATAAAAGAATGCTTTTATGGAAGTCTTAAATTTGTACGTATTGTCAATCCTTATTATACTCTGGGGTAGAGTGTTACTTTAGTATTTAGTTTGTGCCAGGACTGTTCTGCAGGGCGGAGTGCTAAGAAGAGAGGGGGAGGAGGGGTATAGTTGTAGAATGCAGGAAGATGAGCATGCGGGTCTCTCCTCGACGTCGAAGGTCGACCACGGGACGCTCAGGGACGTCACCGATAAAGTCCCTACTTGTCGACCTTGATGCCGCGGTGGGCAGCGGCCTCCGTGTCGTCGCCCCGCCCAGTCTCGCTATTAACGCCCGTGAAGTGGGCGGGGCCATGTCCGGCCCCTGGTATGTGTGTGTGTTCCTGGACGCGCGTGTCAACGTTGCCCCGTGGTGGTGAACCCCCACCTCTCCCTCACCATGCCACTTCTCCTTGAAACACAAATTACCACGTCGCATTTATAAGCGCCATCGCTCCGCCTCGACTCCAGCGTTTTGGTGGGACTCGGTCCGCAGAGTTGCTCGTCCGGAACCCCGCGACCAATCATCTCCTTCCTCTCCCCTCGACGTCAACTGACGGCCATCTCCCGAAATGTCCGGAATGCCGATGTGAGCTGCACCGCCGGAAACGAGTCAGGACTTCATTCGCTCAGCAATATACGACCATACTTTGTTTCGTATAACTTCAGTAACATTTGACATGGCCAATAACTAACTGTAATATATCGTAAGAAGTGTCTAAATACGCCCTGTTTACTTCTAAAATGGATTTGAAATGTCCATTCCACCTTTTCTACTGTAAATGTTGTTTTGCCTTGGGACAATTCTTACGAAATATTAACAATTACCTACTGCCGGTAAGTAGCTGTCAAACTTTACTCAAGTTACAAGTAAGAGAATCTATTCCATGAACTGTGTAAACAGTGCATCACTCAAAATTATTTTCCCTACGCTGAGTGGTGGAAGATTAGTGATCATCACGTGTTATCAATTTTCTCGTCTACAGCGAGGACATTCGAGTCGGTTGCACGTAAATTCAAACAGGAACAGAAAATCTTAGAGGTATTGGCCTCGGGCTGTTATAAAACACCATGCCTGGAGCGATTTCGCGAACGCCACGGGAATCTGAGATCAGGATGATCGGAGCCGGGATTCGAACCCGGGTTCTCTCAACTGCAAGCTACCGTTCTGCCACTTCGCTCGATAGGATATCTACTTTTTTTAAAGTACCCAACCGTGATCCTATTTCTTATCACAAAATGTTTTTTTTTGTGTGATAGGAAGTTACCTATATACCGGTGACAACAGTGTGCGGTATTGGTTATTAATATATAGGGTTGTAATTTCGACCGTGATACGTTTATGTGTACTATGCGCAGTGCCGAATGGACGCACTCAGGCGGGGTGTGTGCTATACACCTAAATACGAATGATCTAAGTTTGTTTACTTAATTTGTGATTTTTTTTGTCCGTGGCAGATATGCATATGAGTTCCCGCCGCGGAAGTTTGATCTTTTGTCACTACATCCGGGGAAAAAAGAACAGAAACACAATTTAAAAAAATTGTAAACCCATATACCTGGTTCGTGAATTTGTTTCACTACCGTAAAGCAGAGTAACTGTGGCCCACTCGTAATGTTTGTTTTATATGGTTTAGAGAGTAAATATTCAAAATTTAAATGGGTGAATTAATGTAGTATTTTTAAGTACACACATTGGAGTGCCAGTTATATTTTTTTCACCATATTACCTCAATACTAATGTATTGAGAGGATTAAAGTCACCTCGTAGGATCAAAGTAAAGTACACGAAGTACTAGGTTGTTTAAAAAGTGACGATTACTCAACACTTTATGTTTTTACGTTTTTGCCACCCTCGCCGATTCCAAAACGAAATTCCTGATTGTGCCCCTGTGCAAAGAGGTGACGGCAGTTAAGAAGCAAGTGAGTTGTTTGTCCGTCACGGTGGAAGTAATAGTGGCATGGTGGGTGGTGGGATATTGACTTTTGTAATCATTTTCCTGTCACGCAGCCTGAATCATAGAAGGCCACCGTAATTTTTTACTCGTGTGTTCTGAAAGCACTTTGTTCCGTCTACAGAAAATATTGTTAGGAACAATCCAAATAGTTTTACATTTCAACCGAACTAGGATGTTGTCCCGGTATTATTTACAGAATTATCGTGCATTCAACAAAACGTTATTTTCAGTGAATTAATTGCAATTTGTAGTTAGGCGCCCGCCTACTAGCCGTGTGTTTGTGTGAGTGAGGCGTGGCGCCAAGAGCGATTGTTGACCGGCTCATCTGGTGCGGTTTTGCCTCAACCGCAAGCCACTGAAACGGCGTACACTCGACTGACTGACTTTCAGTGTTGACCCCACCTTTTTATTAGTGAAAAGTTTTAAGCAAAATCCTTTGCGTGTTTCTAGAGTAGTTTCACACGAATCCTGTGAGTAGTTTTTCAGACATAACAAGTTGGAAAAGCTGTTTTTTTTTTTTTTTTTTTGCCATTTTGAGGGGATCCGAAATTATTTCTGTAACTGGCGTGGTGCTTTGTAACTACTTTTCTGTAATGGATAAGTGTCTTTTCTTTTCGAATATTGACACAATGGGTAAATGTGGAATAGTTTCGTAAGTAAACGTATCTACGAACACACTACAACGTATGATAAGCGCGCGGTAGGCGGCATCCTTCGGTTACTAGAGGTTGTTATTTGGACAGAAATATTTTTAAGCTCTCGTTTCTTACAGCGTTACCTGTCATCCAAGTGAGCAGTAGAGACAGGAAATATTCGCGGGTTCAGTGCCCTGTAGGCTAGCTTCCAAGAACATTTGTGTATTCAAGCAGACAATATCTGCTCACTGGCTGCTCGATGACGCAGTGATATGGGACTGCCTTCTGTACTATTGGCTAAGCGACTTACAGCAAGTGTCAAATAAGTCACGGGCCAATTGCGAAAGTGGCACGAACTTACAGTTGCTGGAATTATAGCTTGGAGCCAAAAGAAAACGCGAATTAGCCAGGTCTCTAGTGACAGCCAGTAATGCTGTCGCCCGTCGTATCACTTGGATCGTACTGACATTTTGCTGAGCGCCAATGTAAGCGGATATTAACTGTCCCGCAAGCGGACCCAGATTAATTATCACCAGTCGAGACGTTTAAACGGTAATTTGATGTTCCTGAAGTGGGCAGCGTTTACCCAGCCCTTCTAATTACCGCGTGTTTCCTCCGTGATTGGTTCGCAGATCGTACAGATTTGTTGCCTTGGTGACCCCTCGTCTCTTGACGGGTAGTTGCTCTGGATTCCTGTCTTCTGCCCTCAGTGAAACTTTAGTTGCGAGAAGTTGTAGCACTGTACCTTCTCCTACCAATGTTCCACTGTCCGGGCAGGATGACCATGATTTATCATTTCTACTGCTTGTACGATAGTTATTTTTTTAAAATTCTAAACGAAAAAATATAGCCAAAAATTATTGTACAGTTTTGTTGTAAACGGTGTATGTTATGCCAACCAATGTTTTCAAGGCAAAATTCACAATGGTTTCAGCTAATTATGCAATTCAGAAAATTCTAATTAATGGACTAATTAGCCCAATCGATATATTTTTGTATAGAAAAAGTAGACTACACAGTAAAAACTGTTTTAAAGAGAAACTGTAAAACTATTTTTAAAGAAACTGTACAACATAAATTTTTTTTATATCTGCTCTCATTTAGGAACACAAAAATAATTATCTTGTGCACAGAATAAATTATGGATCCATGACTTTAACGTCTTGTCAACAACCAGGTCATTAATAAAGACGTGCAAAATTCGTGTTACTATTCGGCACTAAGCTAGACACTGGCCCCGAACACAATTCGTATTGTTATCGACCTCGGCCCTTCATATCTTTGTGTGCCTCCCCTCCCCCTTATTTTCCACAACCACGCATGTCCCATTTCGCCTTAGAGTATTGGTTGAAGAAGTTCTTCAGGCGCGCCACACAAACTGTCGGCCAACAGCAGAAATCAGATGAACACACAGTAACATGCAGTCTATTCTGCGAAATTTGCAGGTTCGTAGTCAATATAGACGGAACTAGTAGTTCACACAGGCAGGAAACTGGAGGGGAAACAGCTATGAGCTTTGTTTAGTAACCATCCTGCTATTCGCCTGGAGTGATTTCAGTAAACCACTCGGAAAACGTATATTAAGATGGCCGGAACCAGGAATGGAACCCGGATCCTCCCAAATGCGAGGCCAACTTGTTGGCCACGTGACTATTTCGTTCCTTTCTTGGGAAACTGGAATAAGGAAACTTAACCGTGGTGTATCAGTGCGGATAATTTTATTACTGCCATGACTGCTTATTATTTCTTTGGTGGGTGGTAAGAAATCCATAATTGTGTAAAAATATAATGATACTTATGCTCTTCTTATTGCTCACTAACTGTGTTAGGAAGGGTTAAAGTTACATGATATTGTAATGAAATTTATGCCCTATTAAACGCCTTATAAAGCTGTAAGAGAAGCACTAGTCTCAAATGGTAATGTATAGACTTATGCCCTTCTTTCCGTGCATTAAAGATTTATTTTAAGAGTGTGTGATGGATAAACATACGCAAAAGACACAATTTTATATCTACACCTTTTTATAAGACAGCATGGAAAAATGTCAGTACGAAAAACTACAAAACACAAACCTAAATAATGGTATGAGCCAACTTTATTAGCAAACATTTATCTATAAATACTCTATTGTTAAGCGTGAACTCTTGAGCCGCAATTAAATGTACGAGATTACGGCGGCACGATTGTTCTTCAGAAATACGTTACTCAAGGAAAATTATTTTTGTTCAGAAAGTTGGTAAGACCTATTTATTGTCAGCGTTAGCTGTTTTTTTTCTTTCTATTTATTTTTGCTAATGGGCTTCGGACAACCTATAATTTTTTTTAAACTGAGGTTTTTATCACTTATGTACCATGCCCTCCTAGGGGTTTGGGGGAGGGGGGAAGGTGGCGTACAAAATATGATGGTTTGTTTAGTAAAAATATATTTAGCTTTCGTAGTTTTTGTATAATGGCGTGTTAGAACAGAAATTTGCATAAAACTGTTTTAGATAAGAAACGAAAAACCAACTGTTTTACAATAATTAAAAATTTCCTATTGAAAAAGCAGAATTGAAAATTTGTAGTATTTCTGAAAACACTCTGAATTCGAAATTAAAAATTACAAATTTTCTGTAATTTTTTTAAAATACGAATAATGTCAATGTCGTGTTTTAATACATGTAGGCCCTATTGACGTAGCCCGTGATACTATTCTTTAGTGTGAATTATATTATTTTTTTACTTCAGTTGGTTTTAGTTTCTTGTATAAAGCCGTTTATGCAAATTTGGGCTTTAATATCCCATTATACAAAAACTAAGATCGTTAGAAAATTATCGTTGCTATAAAAAGAATTCACAATGTATGTCTACAAAACAAATTGTATCTCGTACAAATATAAAAATTATTAAAACAATTCAAATTTTGAGTGAACTCCCCCTTAGAATTTGGTGTGTATGTTTTGCAACCGCGCGTTGTAATATCACTGATAACCGTGTGCGGTAGAGTCGTCGCCGAACACTGGCCTCCGAGAGAACCCGAGTTCGATCTCCAGGTAAGATAATTTTTTTTACTCCAGTCTTAAGTATTTTCCCATACTTACCACATAATATTAGAGACACTGGAAAATATCGATAATATTTGAAGTTAACAAAGTCTTTAATAAATTGTAATATCATTGTACTTCTAGAATTTAGTGACACGCGTGAACACTTCAAGAACAAATCACGCACGTTGTGTGTAAAGCTGTACAGTTCTAACTGAACCTGTTAGAGACAGAAACAATACTTCAAATAAACGGTAACCAGTATCGGTACAAGACCTTCAGTGTCATACACATCACGTTGAACTTAGCAAGCAATCAACATTCCCGCGATTTTCCAGTTTCTTTACATATTATGTGTAGAAATTATGGTTTGTCGCGGGAAATCTTGACTGTTTGCTGGGTTTCAATACACATTCAGATTACCGTAATATTACTGGCTTTCGCTTGTACGTGGAGCTGTTGCCCTATTTGACTGTGCCAATAAGAATCCCGCTATTGTAATATTTGGTTGCTGTTATTAGTCCGCAGTCAACTACGTTGTGTCAGACGCCCTGTGTTGCAATTAACTTCAGTGTTTTCGAGGGTATGTTGGCATGAAACATTTTCGTGATATGCCATCATCAGTAATTACGTGTTGCGTATATGTAGGCTACGTACGCCTGCGCGCTTCATCATTTAATTATAACACAAAACCTTTATTAACAATATTTTACAGAAATACACACGGAATAATGATCCTTACAAATTTTCAGTTACTTTTATGACTATTCATTAATGTTACCTATAAAATTAAGTATAGATATTCAGCATGAGAGGTAATATGGCTGTCGACCCTAACCTCCGAGTGGTGTGGAGAACTTCGGCCGACACAAGTTTGTTCGGGATGTTTGCTTAAGAATAGCATTCAAATATCGTTACACCCGTATATACCTTGCGGTGCCCTTCTCTAATTTTAAAAGCTCAATTTCTTATAGGCGGAAACTGTGAAAACGGGTTTTTATGCGGTCCTTTTTATCCGTGATAATTAAGGGCCGGAAAATTTCGCTGATTCAATTACCCGCATGCTAGAATCCATTGTCCTATGCATATTCAAGCCCCGTCTATTCGTTCATTGTCCGTTGTTCCACTGAGTAGCAGCTAGTGGACAAATGGTCGGGACTTGAGTATGCATAGAATAGTTGATTATAACACGCAGGTCATTCAATCAGCGAAATATTCCAGCCCCTAGTGATAATCGTGGTTCAGAATATTTTCAAATGTATTGGTGGGTACAACACACATTTCTTTCGAATGTGACGTAATTAAAACGGTAGGTTCCCCGCTGAATGTCTTGTAAGGCGAGTTATAGGCGCGAAGACTGCACTCTAGGCCAGCGTCTTGTGCGTAGAGGCTAGAGTGAGACGTAGTGCGCGTGTTGATTCGCCCTTAGCTTTCAGCATTTCGTGGACTAGGACACGCAAAATACATCTACTAAGGCGGTCACCTTAAGGCTCGGTTTCAATCGCCATATTGCCTTTTATTATTTTTTTGCTCTTTGCGAATTCTGAGAAGAAAAATGTTAAATCGGCAACTGTACCGCAAATTCTATTTACCTTGGGCTACAATACAAGCATTGCAATAGAGCTAGTAATGTATAGTTAGGTCGCAATTTGTCGGGCAAATTATGAATATAAAAAAAATTGCCACACAGATCGCGGCATAATAATAAGTTAACAGCTAATTCGCAAGGTCTGTGCTGTAGCGAAATGTAAATCGAATTTGAGGTATAATCGCACATTTACCATTTTTCTTCTTAGAATTCTAAAAAAGAGAAGAATAATAAAATTCAATATGGTGACTGAAACCGAGCCTTAAATCTCTCTCCCTCTCTCTCTCTCTCTTTCTCTCTCTTTCTCTCTCTCTCTCTCTCTCACACAAACGCTCGCTCACCGGCCGGCTTGCCTCTTTGCGTCAGAAACGTAAGTATTCATTGGCGTCTGTTACGGGCGACATACGGCAGTTCTTGCGACTTTACGGCTCTTGGAGCATTTCAAACTTAGTCACGGGCTTCAAATGCACAGTCTGCGTTTGTAGCGGGCTGCAGCACGGCCGATTAAAACGACACTTTGTAGCTTCTGCTGTCGTTTATTAGCCACGCACTGGCAATTACAGCCAATAATGTTTCAAATGGACAGTGAGGCAAGGGACAGTAAAACCGCTAGTTAAAATGCTGCATAGTAACCATATCTCAGCTGGCAGTCGATAAAAGGAAACAGTTAAAAATGAAACTAAATTTACTTGAGAGCGCCGCCTACCAAGCGCTTGAAATGCGTTGCATTGTGTTCGTAAATACGTTTTCAACTATTCCTCATTTGCCCATTGTGTCAACGTACGAAAATAAAAACGCACGTCGGACAACGTCGGAATGTCATTATTAACACACAATGCTCATTAAAAACCGTGTTTGGAAGCCCTTAAAAAATATAAATAAATAAATAAATATATGTATATATATATATATATATATATATATATATATATATATATATATATATAAAGAGTTTACGACTCCCGTATTTCAAAATGTACTTACCGGATGTTTGTGAAACTCAGATAGAAACGTGCACTGAACTTTGCCGCATACTTTCCACCAATAAAAGTATATGGTCACCGCTTAAAGTCTCATAGTAGAAATGGATGGGCGGGAATCTTGCACGCTAGTTCAGTGCTTGGCTTGTAGAGGCGATGCGGCATTTGACGCGTATTTAAAAAGTACCCTTATAGCTCCGTCACTGCTGAGTCTCTAGCACGCTGGAAGGTGGCGCTCTTAATTAATTGTTATGGCTTCTTGGCTCTGTCCCGACTACTAAAAAACGCTTTGTGGGTGATCTTTAGAGCCAATGATTTTTGGTGGAAAGATTTCTGCATTAATTTGTCACAATACCTTATGTGCACATTAGGTTTCTGTGCTTCATAGTCCAGTGATTGGAAGTTGTTAACTTTCAGCGTCTCGGGGTCCTACCCGCAAATCACGGACATGTGATGTCGCGGTAACGTTGTTCTGGTTTGTGCAGTCAAATGAGCCACGCCTCTTTCCAATTATATTCTACCAATAACTACGAAGCAGTGTTGCAGGTGTGTACGTAAGGCGTTGAAACAAGTTGTTGCAGAATTATTTTCACCAAAAATCACTGGCTCTAGTGATCTTCTCCGGCTAGAAACATTGATTTTTGGTGAAAAGAATTCTGCAATAATTTGTTTCAATGCCTCGTGTGCATACCTGTAGTTTGGCTTCATGGTAAGTGTTTGGATGTGACCTTTGAAAGAGGTTTGCAATGGCAGTGCGTGGCTGATGATGGGATGTTTGTAACTCTCGGCGTCTACACGTAACTCACGTACTTGGTGGGTCGCAGTAACCTTGTTTTGATTGGTACAGTCAAATGAGCGATGCATCTGCACCACCAGTACAATAACCATAAGGGCTCGGCCTACCGCAATTTTCATCACCATTTTTTTTTTTATTTTTTATTTGTACCAGACATATTTTTTTCTTATTTTAGACACAAAATGTGACTAAATTTGGCTCTTGTGAAATTGTTTTATCTCTCATAGTTTTCGCGTAATGGCTTGTTAAAGTCATATTTTGCATGTTTCCGTTTTTTACGACTACACTAAAAGCAGCTGATATACCAAACTCAAAAAAATCACAGTGGATAAAGACATTGCAGGTTACAATGTCATGCTCATAAAAATAAAGAATAAAAATTATTTGTATTAAAAAAATGCCGAAACTGAAGTTAAAAATTTAAAAATGCAATAATTTTTAAAATACAAATAATTTTATTCTTTATTTTTATGAGCATGACATTGTAGCCTGCAATGTCTTCATCCACTGTGATTTTTTTGAGTTTGGTATATCAGTTGGTTTTAGTGTAGTCGTTAAAACGGAAACATGCAAAATATGACTTTAACGAGCCATTACGCGAAAACTATGAGAGATAAAAAAATTTCATAAGAGCCAAATTTAGTCACATTTTGTGTCTACAGTAAAAAAATATCTGGTACAAATAAAAAATAAAAAAATGGTAATGAAAATTGTGGTAGACCGCGCCCTTAAAAGGGCTTGTTCCCGAGTTTTTTTCAGACTGGTGCCAATAACTCAAATATTTTTTAACCAAAAGTTTTGAAAAAATTTGAGTCAATGTACAATCATACGATGCACAATATTGTGGACGCGTTTTTTTTTAATAATGTACCTTTCGCCAGAAAAAAAAATATTTTCCTTCATTTTTGCTTATTTTCACGACTAAAAACGTTGTACTTTGGGTAATGAAATCTAAAAAACCATTCAGTATAATTCTACAAAAAAATTCAGCTACAAATTATAACATGTAAGTGTCAAAACTGTGCAGCGAAATTTTGATATGAGTATTAGGTAGCAATAAAAAAAAATGTTTTCGAAATCACTGCAAAACTCCGTAACAAGGCCTTAAAGCGTATCTACGGATGTGCACGTAAAGCATTGAAGCAAATTATTGCAAAATTAATTTCGCAATGAATGACTGCCTCCGTCTCCGGCGTTAAATCGGCGTTCCTGTGTAATGTGACATGCTGCCTGCGTGTGTATGGCGAGGTTAAATTAGCCACGTGTTTCGAGCACGGGAGTTGTGAAGACACTCAAGTTGAGGGGTTTAGTAACTTGTGGCCGAGGTCAGAGGAAGCCTTTGCAGGACGAGACATTTGCTAGCGTCTGTTCTTTTCCAGACACATGACCGAGCCTCGTGACTGAGCAAATGCACTGGTGCAGCAAACGCCATTAATAGCCATTTTAGAAACAAATTTTTCTAAATTTATTTCGGTACCCCGTTCTGCCCTACTCACTTTTTGGCAATGTTACATATCAGCGTCGCCATCTTGCACGAGTTTAGAACCCATTTCGCATAATGTAAAACAAACTGAACAGCTTACCACTGTGTAAAAAACGTTCAAAATCCAGCCCTAAATATACGCACGCTATAACAAATCAGTACGCTCGTTTTCATCAGAGTACGTCAGTTTCGCTGTAGCACTAGGTTGAACCACATCTTCCTGACATAAAATACTGTTTATATACACAGGAATCTTCAATTTTTCCTATTTATATAATTAAATACATATACACATACCATGCACATCCTGTGCTAAACTGTGTATGAGTGTATATATATACACACACACACTCATACACAGTTTAGCATACACACATACACACAGAATGTTACAAAAAGGTACGGCCAAACTTTCAGGAAACATTCCACACACACAAAGAAGAAAAAATGTGATATGGACATATGTCCGGAAACGCTTAGTTACCATGGTAGAGCTCAATTCCTTACACCTCGTTAAATGTCATCGTAAATAACACTTCGTAAAATTATACAATTAGAATGTTCCGCTAACCAAATCAAATCTAATGAATAGTAATTTGCTTTACTTTTTTTTTTTTTTTTTTTTTTTTTAATTTTCTAGGGTCCAAAAGTAAGGACCCTAAACTTCCATAATAAATACATTTAAAAGAAGAAATATTTTCTTTGTGTATGCTTGGATACCCTGATATTTTTAGGGGAAGGAAATCAGATACTTTTTCCTAGGGGCTAAATATTTACCCACCTGAAAATATCGTAAATTAATTTATGGTTTCATATCATTATTTTTATTTTTTTTTGTAAAATTTTGTGGTACTATTTCCTAGAACACATATACAGGCTGTATCAATAAGAATCATCCGATTTGGCACGTCTGTATATCAGAAACTTATAAACATTTACAAGTAATTGTTATTTTTGCTGAAAGGGAAACACATCAAGTTTTTTTCATAAGTGTTCCATATGCCACTTTGTTAACGCACATATCTCAAGTTGCAGAATACGTACGAATTTTTAGAATCGGATGATTCTTATTGATACACGCTGTATATTATCTACTATCGTGTTTAGAACGTTAGTTAAAAATTTATATTTATTCTTATCACATTAATAAAGATTTGAGTATGGTATAATCTATCAATTTATACCGTCTATATCTATTCATCCCGTACCGCCGATAGTAAAGTCCAAAGCATGTTTTTAGTTTCATGACCTAAGAAGTCATTCTTAGCTATTTTGAGGTGCCCCAATGAAGAGTTCTGATAACTGTTCTGCGTTGTTTAAAATTAATAGAAGCATCGTTTGAATTTTATACTCTTTTTATACGTTACATGGGGCTACGGTTTGTGCAGTGGCTAGAGCACTCGCCTCCCGCCAAGTTGGTCCGGGTTCGATTCCCGGCGAGGTTGGTCCCCGGAGTTTCGCTTGTGGGAATTGTGCCGGGCGATGCTGCTTGTCGGCGGGTTTTTTTTTCGAGGACCTCCCGCTTCCCACGCCCCTTCGGCGCTGCTCCATACTCGCATCATGTCGCCCTTCACCAACGCTAAAGGTTCTTCACATCTAGATTAAACGCATTGCGAATAAGTTGTTACGATTTCTCGTGAAAATAAGAAGTGTGTCACGCAACACCACTCATACACCGTGCACGTGGACCTCTCAGTGGCAACGTCTAGCGACGGCTCGAGGTGACATGTCCGGAGCTCGTCCACGACCCGTGGTCTCGTGTAGCCGGTGAATAATTGAACCTGGAGGTGAGAGGAAGATGGTTGGCGAGGGGAAGGGGGAGGTGGCGCCTGTGTAACGGTCCCCTGTCCGGCCGTAAACAAGTGCAACTGCTGGCTCGCACCGACTCATCGGCGCTGTATGCTGGAATGTCGAGCCGTCTCTCGTGCTTTGCTTCCTGGACGAGGTAGGCTTCAAGCGTGCGTCGTATATAATTCAGCACTATATCCATCAGTTCAGAACTGTAGGTTTTTCTTATCCAGTTTGAAAGAAAGAAAAAAAAACAGCAATCCCAGACAATAGTTTCTGCTAACTTTCTGAGCAAAATATTTCTCGATTAACATATATCTGAAGAAGAATCTCTGACGCCGAAATCTCGTATATTTAACTGCGGCGCAAGGGATCACGATTAACAAATGCATCATTCTGGGTAAATTTGTACTAATTAAGCCGCAATTGTAATTATCAAGCATTGTTGTGTTGCAGTTTTACTATATTGACTTTCAGTAAATGTAGATCTCGATTGTAGAACCACCTTCCAGCGTGCTAGAGACTCAGAACCGACGGAGTTATAGGAGTACCTTTTAAATACGCGTCAAATGCCGCATCGCCTCTACAAGCCAAGCACTGAACTAACGTGCAAGATTCCCGCCCATCCATTTCTACTATGAGACTTTAAGAGGAAACCATATACTTTTATTGGTGGAAAATATGCGGCAAAGTTCAGCTCACGTTTCTATCTCAGTTTCACAAATATCCGGTAAGTACATTTTGAAATACGGGAGTCGTAAAAGTCTATATATATAAAGGTTTTCCAAACAGGGTTTTTAATGAGCATTGTGCCTTAATAATGACATTCCGACGGCGAACGTGCGTTTTTATTTTCTTTCATTGACACAATTGGCAAATGAGGAATAGTTAAAAACGTACTTACGAACACAATGCAACTCATTTCAAGCGTTTGGTAGGCGGCGCTCTTAGGTAATTTAATTTCACTTTTAACTGTTTCCTTTCATCGATTGCAAGCTGAGACCATCACTAGGGCCCTGAAAAATTTGCGTTTTCTTCCCGACACAATCTAGAATTCCAGCAACTTCATACGTTTGTGTCACTTTCGCTACTGGCTCTTGACTTATTTGTAGAGACATTAACTTTTCGCGAAAAGAAATTTGCCTCACTTTGTGTCAGTGACTTGTGTGCACGTCTGCAGACTTGCTTCACGGTCAAAGATAGGATGTTTTGACATTCGTGTGTCGTGGGGTTTTACACGCAAATCACAGACGTGTGGTGTTACAGTAACCTTATTGTGATTGGTACAGTCAAATGAGAAACGTCACAGTTCAAAGGTACGCTGCCAATATATATGAAGCAGAACTGCAGACGTGCACATAAGGCACTGGAACAAAGTGGGGCAAAATTCTTTTCGCGAAA
>PNEQ01113216.1:0-12464 GCA_003012365.1 Medauroidea extradentata
GACAGATGTTAAAAAATATGTAATTACCTACTGAAACTAAGTAAAGCGTATTCTCAAAATCAGAAGGTGTTAACTATGATTATACAATCATTTTCATTCTAAACTGGCATTCTCTAGTTCATATTATTCAATATATTGACCCTCAGAACAAAAAATATGCAGTTCAAGTGTCCCACCCGTGACAATGGAATTGCCCAAATAAGGAAACAAGTCGTGGGGATATCACGTGTTGCACGTTTGTACTGTTAAAAGCCAATAGATATTCGGCTTCAGCCGGTACACGTATAGAACTAAGAAGTCTAGGCTGTGGCCAGAGTAGAGAGTAGTATTTAAATTACGGCCACCGAAAAATATTTTATTTTTAGAGTACTCACAAAACAAAAACAAGTTACGTTATAAATAGAGCCATGGCTTGTGACGAATATATTTGCACCATTTGGCTTCAATGCACAATGTTCACATTTATACCTCTGTTTATTGGTCAGTGATTGGTAGGGACAGGGAAAATTCGCAAATTCAATAACACGCAGGCTAGAATCCATTGTAGTATGCCTTTCTCAAGGCCTGTCTATTCGTTTGTCTGTTGTTCCACTGAGTAGCAGCTAGTGGACAAATCGTCGGGGCTTGAGTATGCATAAGTTAGTGGATTATGACGTGCAAGTAATTGAATTAGCGAAATGTTCCTGTTTCTAGTGATTGTGTGTTTATATTCCCACTTGTCTTGGGGTTCTGCTGGCAAATCACAGACATATGGTGTCAAATAGCCTAATTTTGATTGGTTCAGTCAAATTTAGAGGCGTGTCTGAAGAAAGACACGCTGCGAATACCCATGAAGCACGGCTGCCGATGTGTATGCAAGGTATTATAACAAAATAATTAAGACAAATTAAAAATATAATAAAACCCGATTCGCAGGACACCAAATTTCAAATCGATCAGACCAGTAGAACTGCTCAAATTCAGAAAAAACATACTAGAAAATAGCTGATGATCTTTAAACAGCTGAAAATATTTCCTTGAATCATAGCTACGAACACTCTCGATTAAGTCAGCTTTCAAACAAAAAAACGCATCAAAATACGTAAATTCGTTTACGAGCTACGATGCCACAGACAGACACGTCAGACTCATAACACCCTGTTCTTTGTGTCGGGGGTTAGTTATATAAAATATTTTCGTGACAAGCTCGTGCCTATAGCGATGATGAAAGACAGAGGTCTGTTATGTACTACGGCGGTATTGAGGTTTATTTCCCACGCTGAATTACGGAGAATCGCACTTCACTCGCCCTGCTGCGAACAACAGCACATGTCCTACAACAGTCGAACTGCAGCCATGAATCTTTCGTAGCGAGTAACGAGCTTGCATTATGAATGTGTTTATGAACGGAGTTAGGGAATTGTGTCGGAAGTTACCGTTAAACGAAGGAGAACAGGATCTAAATATTTAGAACAAAACTAGCCATACAAAATCGGCTTTAGAGACTCTTTGTTACTAGATAGGCAAATTAATACTATTTACAAGTAGTATTATTGGGACGTACCTTTTAAAAAGAAAAGTTTTAAACGAGGAATTTGTTTTAAATTTTGATTCTATTCACCCCACAGTGGTTCTATTCGCCCCACAGTGGTTCTATTCACCCCATTTTATGGTTCTAAAGTGTTAATTTTACATAGCGGCGAAGGTAAAGACAAATAGTTATACAGCATGTTACTGAAAAAATTGCGTAGTTGTAGAGATTTAGAATAGTAAGTATTCTGGAATTCTGGGAAAACCATGTTTTCATGGACCTTTCATAACAGAATAAAGAATTTTCCTAGTAAGTTGCATATTGTACATATAATAATAATAATAATAATAATAATAATAATAATAATAATAATAATATATGGCTGAATCTGGAGAGTATTCTTGCTTCAAGCTCGGCGCAACACAGTTGTTGAAGAAATAAAATTTGCTGAATAATTATACATCTAACGTGGCTATCTGGCCATGCCGCTGAATGGCGTGCATAGCTTTATTTGATCTCTTACCTATTCCACCGTAAGTAGCGGCAGTAATTTTCCTTTGCCAAAATATTCCAAAAGAAATTCATTTTAGCTGAATTTCTAGGCTGTTATGTAATTAAAGCCTTGGAACCCAATTTACAATGGTTTTAGAATGTATTTTTATTTAAAATTTAAAGGAAGGAAGGAGATACTATGTGTCATAATTTTTGAAAGTAAATATTACACAATTATGTCTCATTATCTATGTATTAAAATTTTATTTAATTTGAAAATTAGTGAAAATGTTATATTTTTAATTGGAAAAATTTGGCTAATAGTTAACCCAATTTATATTACCAATATGGTTCCGTTTAACTGATATCTACACCCTTTTAAGATTTTTATAAATATTGGACATGCATCGTGTTAAAAGGAATCCGTGCCCTTAACCTAACTTCTGCTTTGCTAACGGTCATTCGCGATAAAGTGTCTAGAATAATAATTTTAAAAATGTTTACTGTAAACGTAGGCCTTAATTTTTGAGTGCAGTACAGCGTATACTGTTTGTTACTTTCGTTTGTATTAAAAAGTGTCAGAAAACTATAGGTGCTAGCACCTATAGGCAGGCGATCTGTGATCTGCCAGCTGCGAGAGACACCCGCTGCCAGAACAGCAGTCGGATTGCTTACGGCTGTATATTTGAATAGTCGTGGGAAAGGGGGAGGGGGCAGTGGTGGTAGTTCGAACATAACCTAATCGCCCGTGCGGCGAACCAGCTGTTGGCCGCTTGTATGCACGTTGTATGCAGGGGTTGGGTGATGTGCACTTGATGTCCTGTGTACTGCTGCAGTTCTGAAGGGGGTCCGGGTGTTTGTAAAGGGATAGGGAGGGTGGCATTTGACGCCACAGAACCCCGGGGTCCCGGTGTTGTCCACCCCTGCCTGCCGACACATCAGGCGCTTGCAGGACAAGCCACCCCTTCTCCCCGCTGCCACTTCCGGTGCATTCACTCCAGTCGAGCCAACTGCACCGGTGCCAGTCAGCCTATAGACAGACCCCGGGCCAGATTGTCGTGTAGGCTTGTTCCGTTGCTTGCACCGATGCGATGACATGTAAAACCCCGCCCGACGTTATCCTGCTACTCTGGTGTGTGTTCGTGTTCACCTAGGACAACCAGACAACCCTTGTTCAAACAAACAGCTGGGACTACATCTAAGCTAACCCCAGACAACAGTTGGAAAAAACTGACCCCAACTACTATGCCTCCGAATGTTGTTGGTACCCTCGTCATTACTTCTTCGAGCAAAAGTCACATACTGCCCTACGACAAACGCTGCGGTATTTTTTTTCCTAATGCACTTGGGAGTAAATGTTAAACATCTACGTTTATTAACGTAACACAGAAAATTAACACTCTTCACAAGTAAAAAAATATGTATTTATACATATTCACGCATAACTAATTGATAATATTTAGCGCGTATTTACTTTCGTTACGTACGGTCCCCGGATATTCGCATGTGGGAATCGTACCGGAAGATGCCGGACCTCCCGTTCCCCTCTCCACATTCTGGCGCTGCTCCATGTCACCCCTCACCAGTGCTGAAGACCTAGATATTAAGGCCATGCTTTCATTTATTTCAAACAATTGCAAATAACTCGAATATTTTTTAACCAAATGCTTTTTAAAAATTTCAGACTGTGTACAGTCACACGATACACACTTTTGGTAGAACGTTATTTTAAAATAATGTACCGTTTGCTAGCAAAAAAAAATTTTGCTTAATATTGGCTTACTTAGACAACAAAAATTTAATATTTCAGTGGCAAATATCTAAATTCCGTTTGGTGTACAGCAACAGAAAAATTCACATACAAGCGATGATATATAAGTGTTAAAACTCTAAGAATGATTTTTAGATATATGAATTAATTTGCGAAAAAAAAAAATGTTTGAAACCTCTGCAAAACTTAAGAGCTATGCATTAAGCGCTGACCAAAATCTCTTACTTACTGCAGCGGAAAAGAAAAAAAATTGCTTCCTGGATATTGTGTATGTTCGTATGTTTTGTACACCTGTAACTTTGAACTTACGTGTGGCCTATTTAACAAAAGAAACATATTTTATTGAACTGTCCCGTGATCTCTATTAATCAAATTAAACATCTGTATTAATCAAATTAAACAGTTTCGTCAGATTACGGCGTCTAGTCAAGGTTAGCAAGGAAACAGTGCTCGCCCAGACCTATGTTTCGTACTGGTACGTACAATTTTTATACATTTTACTCTTTAGCAGATATTGTACACTGTATTATTGTTTTCTTGGCTTAATTATATTATATTACCATATTTTTTGGAAATGTAAAATGTTTTATGTTGTCTTTAGATTAGTAACTAGAATTTATATTACCCAGTAAATATTTATATGTAAGTAACCATTAGTTATATTAGTTTTATTACTATTTTGTATGTTTTTTAATTTATTTCTCAAATGATGATGTTAAATACGTATTTGTTGTAAACCGGCCCAGAGCTGAACATTGTGTGGGTAAATAAATAAGTTTAAAAAATAAAATAAACTTACTCGTTGACGAGCAACGTAGGTATTCGGAAGCTTTCTTTGTGAGGTAGGAGTTTGTCGCAGTGATTTCCAGGCAGTTGGAGTACAGGAAGGTAGGAAGGTCGTGAGGAGGGCTCTGATTGCATATGTCTGTGTTGGAAGCTACGAGGGTTGAGCTTATTTGCCGAAGTTGGCCCTGTATTAGCCAGCTGGTCTTGTGGTTAATCAACGCCTGGTCTCACTACACTCTTGACTCATAACTAGGTCTAGGAATATTTCACGAGTTCAACGACCAACATGCTAGAATCCATTATCCTGTGTATACCGAAGTCCTACCATTTGTCCATTACCTGCTACTCATTCTGACAACAGACAATGAACGAATAGACGGGGCTTGAGTATGTATAGGACATTGGATTCTAGCATACAGGTCATTGAACTCGCGAATTTTTCCTAGTACTAGTCGTAATCAATTATCGTAACCTAGCCTACCCTAAACCTACCTGCAACCAAACGATTAAGTGAGCGCTCCGTAATATTTTTATTTCAGCGGTTTTGCATTCACGTTTACTATTTTTAATATTAAATCTTCCATTAAACAAAACATCATTGTAGACGTTTCACTACACTTATATCAAAGCATCTTTGGCGGCAATGAAATACAGTTTTTACTTATTATAAATGTTGGGTACTGCTTAGTTTAAATTGAACAGCCTATACCTAACATAACCCAATATTCCCATTGTATCAATTACCCTAACCTACTACTATGTGACAAGTTGTAACTTAACCTGCCCCAACATTAACTACCTAAATATAGCATCACCCGTCCACGAAAACACGACCCACCTCGGCCGTTGCAGTCGTTCCTAAGATATCATCATCTTTGTTACTAAAATACCTTAGGAGGGCGTGGTGTGTTGGTACCAATTTTGTATTCAACATTTTAATTACTTTTATTATGTACCTTTCTGAAGTATGTATATCTCCTATATATGATTTTGTTGATTTGTATGTATATATTGTGGCTTGTTACTCATTTATATGTATTATTGACAAATTCCATGTCGCAGAGTCTTATGACTCTCTATTGGGATCAACGGAATGAGATTAATAAATAAAAATAAATACATAATTCAACGTTAAAAGCATTAATCTATAAGTGTAGGTTTCTTGAAGCCAACTTGCAAAAATTAAACAATAGCAATCCTAGACAATAGTTTTAGCCAACGTTTTAAACAAAATTGTATTCAGTGTTACGAACTTCTGAGGCACAGTCTCTGACGCCGGAACCTCGTGCATTTAACTGTGGCGCAAGAGATCACGCGTAACGAATTAGTAATTCTGGATAAATATTTACTCATAAAGTTGGCAATTACCATTATCTAGGATTGTCATGAAGTATTCTATCCACATTGGCTTCGAAATAAGTGTAGAAATCAATTGATGTTTCAGCGTTTATCTACCATGACTTACTCTTAAAGAAGCAGACACTGGCAGAAATAAAGAACCACACTTGTTAGTAAAATGCAGGGCAAATGTTCCGTATGGCACGTTCATTACTTCCGGTGTTCGGTTGCATCATTAGATAGCGTGGATTCAGGCGTTTACGAAAATACATTTAACTGGTTTCGGGTAAAGTAAATTTTCAGCTCGATGCGGTTAAAGCTATCTAGGTGATGTTTGTTGGCGTCCAAAAGCGAATCGTGCTTTCTGCTTGAATGAGTTTTATCACAACTGAACTAACCCGGGGTAATTAAGTGAACATTGCAGCATGGACGAGAAAACCTGTACTATATTTTTCGGTGTGCTGTGGCTAGGCGCGGTCTCTAGTTTCGACAACTAGGTATACGTCGTTCGGGATAAAGCGAGCACTAAAAATTTAACCTTTGAAATATATCACTAGCCGTTACTGTATATAATTAAATATCAACCGAGGAGCAAACTTTCAAAACCAGACATGCCCCCCTTATATAGCTGTAGAAAAAGTGAATAAACATTATATTTTATAGCACTAACTGAGAATAAACATACCCATTTCAATAAGACGTGTATTTTTTTTGGAGTCTGAGTTCATACTAGTATGTAACAAATCTTATTTATTTAGAAAGGGCAGATTACTCTTTTTCTGGATTTTGGACATGTCTGGTTTTGAATGTTGCTCCTCAATTATAGTTCCCTTACTGCTTGTATGGTTGGCAACACAATTACGCAATACAGTTCCGTGTATTATGTTAATAAAATACAACAATACTGAAACAAAATCAACCGAAATCTACATAATTGTGTTTTATATAATTAATTGTTTTTTGACAAACTGTATATATTCCTACTGACTGAATGATTTATCTTACACTTGCAAACATTAAGTGACGTGTCTAGAGAGCATAGACATTGCATGTCGTTAGTCGTTACGTGCGGTAAGATATGAACTGGCTGAAAAGAGGACTTCAGCAGGGCTTTCCGAGTGCTCACTTTATTCCAAACCGCGTATAATTAGACACGTTCGCTCACCACTTGACGCGATGGCAGAGGCTGGGAGAGCAGCCGCGAAGGTATTTTTTTTAAAGAACCATCCCAGAATTCACATTGTATAGGTAGTTGGGGATAAAGAGAGCACTCAGAAAAGCCCTGCTAAAGTTCTATTTTCAACCAAATCGTATCTCTCCGGTCGTAACGGCTAACGATGGGATATGTCCAACTTCTCTGGACACATCACTATATGCTTGCGCGTGTAAGATAAATTGTGTAGTCGATAGAAACCCATAATATACTTTTATAAAAAAAAGTTTGTTAATCATGTAAAAATACAAGTATATCGATTTCAGTTTAATATGGTTGTATTTAAATATGTAAATACACGGAACTGTATTGCGTTATTTCGCTGCCAACCATACAAGCAGTAAGGTAACTATAGTTAATGTTGAATTATATGCAGTAACGACTAGTGATATTTTTCAAAGGTTAAATTTTTAGTGCTCGCATTATCCTGAACGACCTGATAGTTATCTTATCGTAAAGTCAAATGTTAAAGTCAAATGCTAAAGTTTTCAAATGTGTGGAGGCCTGAAACCTGCTCTAACATCACAAGCAAAACACACACGGGGCTAGCATCAACAACCTCGGGTAGCCAACAGGCGGCGAAGTTTGCACGTATAAAATGAACCGCCACGTCATTTCATGTCTGTAATAGTATTTTATATGTAGGTAGTAATGAGTTCACCTTATTCGTCGGTTAATGTATGGCTAATTTACAGTTATATATTTTGTTATTAATATTCACGACAAGACTGTCTTCAAAAATGCTCAATTTACCGTGAAAATCCTGTAGTAAAATATAATGCGAAACCACAGGGCCTCTATTCAAAGTATTTCCTACCTTTGATTCCATATCCTACCTGTTTGTTTAATTTTGCCATGAAATGTATACGAACCAAAAATATGAGATGTTGAAAGATAGTTTGCTGTCGAAAAGAAAACCTCGGTTTATGTTCTATAGTAATTGGATACGAGATACTATTTATTCCCTTGCCGCATCAAACGAAGTTCGAAGCCTTTTTTTGCAGATTTCTGTAGGCAGTTATAAACTAGCGAGGGATATTATTCTTTTGTCTTCAGTGCTACAGCGGAGAAAACAAACACCTCTCCGAACTTTTAACGAGAGAACAGAGCATCGATAACTTCTGCACTGGTACGAAATATTGAGGGGAAACTTCACTCGGAAACTTTTGAATCTTGTTTCTTCCGGTATAGACTACCGTACTCATAATACGATCACTGAAACCTTGGTTCTTCCGTACATTATGCATGAGAAACTTTCAAAGAGTCGATAAAACTTATTATAAGAACTGATGAAACGTAGTGAAAATTTATTATGGGCCACAGTTTTCTCAAAATTTGGTAGTTGTATTCACTCATTACATTATTAAAAGAAAGGAAAGTCTATAAAGTATTATTTTATGTAAATAAGTACGTTATTTGAAATTTAAAGTGTTTTTAATGAAGTCAAAGGATTTCTTGTTTTCTTCTAAGTAAATTACTGTCTTGCGTAAAATTTAATATTTTATTTACGTATAGAATTTTACTTCAAAACTGTTGTCGTGCGTAAAAATTGCAAAGTGTATTTTTAAAAATTAAGTTCAATATCTCAAAATACCTTACAAATATATACAGTATATAACGTAGGCAAACACTCAAAATTATTCTAACCGTATAGTTGTTTGTGGAGAGAATAAAATAATGTAGTTACTATAGTTTGCCTGTATTTACTGTTAAACATAAAGTACGTTATTTGAATAATAGGTAAGTACAAAACATTAATATCTTGTGCGTCTTAACTTACACAGCTTGTGTGAAAGATTTGAAAAATATCAGTCAAGTGTTTCGAGATAAAGGAGGTGATCTTATTGTCTTTTTTTCCAAGCTAATAACATAGATATTTCAAACTTGCAGTAGAATTAACCTTAGTTACTTTCATCATTCTAACGTTAGTTAACATCTCTTGCGCAGAACCAGGTATGTCTTTGTATTTCTTCAACGAAAACTGTGAAAATGTTCCCCTGGCAAATTAATTTTGTTCGGTTAAAACTTTTACAAGTCGGGTGGTAAATCTTATTTCCTTCGTCACATAGCTCTTAAAAACTGTCTCACTATTGGGAGAGTGAAACTGCTAAAACAAACAAATATCAAGCGCAGATACCATGACTGCACACACACTGGCTATAATTCCACTGCTCTGAGTGTACGTGTGCGCATGTGTACGTAAAATCACACAACTTCTATAAGTACCCGTCAAAGTGAGTACTTTTTCCACATATTATCCCATATACAACATGATTAATACATTTGTGATCAAATTTTGCCAGGAGATTGCTGACGTGAACAGAAGAGATTTGGTATATGACACTTGTGGTCTATCACAATTATTAAAGTCTGAAGACGTCCTTAATAATGACATCCTAAAAGCATATTTTGTGGGACATTGTGAGACTTACTTGCATTAGAGGACCACAATGTAGTACGTAAAGAAATATAATAACTGAAATCAGTAATAGAGTAAAGTTAATAGTGCCGCTGGCATGTGAAACATTTGCAGTTTGCAATTTTCATTGAATACTACATATAGGGTTACTACGAACGAAAGGTGATGTTTGATACCATAGTAATCGGTCAGTGGGTCGTAAATTATCATAAAGACTATTTTGTTGCAACTCTATCGGATGCACCGTAGACGTGTAAAACGCACCCGAAGGTTGCAGTTGTATTTGCGATGACCTGGTGGGTAGGCAACTCTCTCTACACCAGAAGGTAACATGCTGACTGTAATACGGCGTCGCCTGCGCTTCTGCTGTTCTTAAGGCCACGATCTTTTTATTTATTTCAAACAATTACAAAAAACTCGAATATTTTTTTAACCAAATGATTTGAAAAATTTGAGACTATGTACAGTCATATGATACACAATTTTGCCAGAGCGTTTTCTAAAATAATGTACCGTTTGCTAGCAAACATGTTTTGCTTAATTTTGGTTTATTTTTACAACAAAATGTGTAATATTTCAGGGGCAAAAATCTAAAAAAATCCATTCAATGTATTGCAACAGAAAATTTCAGATACAAACGATGATATATAAGCGTTAAAACTGTAACAATGAATTTTTGATATATGTATTAATTTGCTTAAGACATATATATTTTCGGAACCACAGCAAAACTAAAGAGCGAGGCCTTAATATTTGTGGTGGATCACTGGTATCGTGTATCAAGTCTCGTTACTATCAAGTCTAGTTATTTTCACGTCAGCAATCACATGACAATAGTTGGTCACGAGTTCCTGAATCATATTGTATACTATTTCAAGATCGACATGTAGCAAAACATAATACTTTAGTCGGCGCTATTCAAGGCCGAAAACTGCCAACAATATAGACGACAGCCTTCCAATTAATACGCTTATACGCTGTTATAACTTCGTCGTCCTTTTATAACTTAATTCTAGGGTGGCTAAATTTTTGCGAATAAATTTCTGCTCCAGCTTGTTTTCACTACCTTACGTGCAAATGTTACTAGAACACCAAGGCACGTAAGGATTAAAACGGCCAATCACTGATCATGAAGCAGAGCTGCAGTTAAGGTGACTGCCTGGCTGGTGCTCGAACTGCGAGCAGTGTGTTCGGAGTTACGTTTTTTCTTGGAGACCAGTGAATATTCGTCTGCAATGCTTATCTACGAATGTAAAACACACTTCAGACTACTTGTGAATGTGACTTTCAAGATACCACGCACATTGGAAGCATTATTTTAAAGCCCTGGAACTTGGCTTTTTCGCGCGGTTGTTTCTGAAGATATAAGTAACGGATTTGTTCGAAATTGAAGTCTAAAAGTACAGTGAACTTCGCTACAATGACGATTTAAATACAATGATAGTGTCACCGCTTGTAGTCCCACAGTAAAAACATTACTACGGGAACACCCAGCGCGTGTTTTACGACTCTCTGGCCTTAGAGGCGATATCACAATACATGTGTCGGCCGACGTCGCTCCTAGCGCCTCATCGAATTCCGCCTCACACACAAACACACCCTTCATCAGGCGGCAGCCTTAAGGGCTTGTTCCCGAGTTTTTTTTTCAGACTGGTGCCAATAACTCAAATATTTTTTAACCAAAGGTTTTGAAAAAATTCGAGTCAATGTGCAATCACACGATGCACAATACTGTGTACGCGGTTTTTAAAATAATGTATCATTCGCCAGCAAAAAAATAATTTCCTTAATTTTTGCGTATTTTCACGACGAAAAACGTGGCATTTTGGGTAATGAAATCTAAAAAACCGTTCAGTATAATTCTACAAAAAAATTCAGCTACAAATTATAACATGTAAGTGTCAAAACTGTGCAGCGAAATTTTGATACGAGTATTAGGTAGCAATAAAAAAAGTATTTTCGAAATCACAGCAAAACTCCGTAACAAAAGGTATTGAAACAAGCTGTTGCAGAAATAATTGCTGGAAAATCCAGGATCCTACTAATTGCTGCTCGTAACACGGCCCAATTGAAAATCTCCAAAGACGCTCAGTTTATTACGATACAAGTAGGGAAATAATACGTACTGAACATACCAAAATATCATGTTCCAATACTCCATGCGAAGCATCAGTGTGTAAGTTGAGGGGCTAATGCCTTTTTTTTCTTATGTTCAGCAAATTTTATTTTTCCGTCGCTTGCAAATATAAATATACAATATATTATACTAACAATATTGTAAAATTTACAAGGAGTTCTTCTACAAGCCTTGTAAAAGCCTCGTTAAAGTAATTATTTAGTTGAAAAGTTACAACTAATTTAATTGTAATAATACACTGATAAACATTGCCAACTAAAATCACGGGTTTGTCGGAAATGATTGATATGAGCTCTAGTATATCTTTTTCTGGAATTTAATAAATATTCATGTAAATTAAGTTGTATATAAAGGTGACTATTTGAATATTTCAGAATATAAACGAGGTAACAGTATGTAAATTGAGTTGATGTAATGGATAATTGTTCGGTTAACAGTCTGAAAGCTAGATTCTATCCTCGGCCTGTCCATTTTTTTACTCGCATAGTTACATGTAAAATTATATTTGTTTAACTGTAATTTTCCGTTAGTTCATTTTCATGATCAGAAATAAAAAAAATTACAAATTAATTTTTTACCTATTTCAAGTACAAATACAGTACTGTATATTTTATGTTGCAATCGTACATATACTTTGTATTTTTTACAAGAACTGCTGTTGTAGTTTTACAAAGATTTTCCCTCGCAAATGTGTTTCCAAGGTTTTTCTTTGTGAAAAGCACAAAACATTTTTGAGAGAAATATCCGCAGTATATACAATTTAAGCACTCTGCGTACTTTCCTCGCAGCCAAGGAGTT
>PNEQ01113216.1:12564-57645 GCA_003012365.1 Medauroidea extradentata
TTTTTTTTTTTTTTTTTTTTTTTTTTTTTTTTTTTTTTTTTTTTTTTTTTTTTTTTTTTTTTTTTTTTTTTTTTTTTTTTTTTTTTTTTTTTTTTTTTTTTTTTTTTTTTTTTTTTTTTTTTTTTTTTTTTTTTTTTTTTTTGCTTGATAGCATCGTACGTTGAGGTTGAATTTTCGTAGAATAAGTTATGATTCTCTAAAACTTCTGCAGTATAAACACTATTCAAGAAAATAGACCTCGACTTTATAGTTCAATTAGAAACAGAATTTTTTTTACGAAATTTGATTTGTATGTATTTTAATTCTATGTAATCGTCTAAGTACATACTAATCTCACAAACCAGCACCTGAAAAGAGTTGTTATTCAGCTGTCTGTCACTAAATGAGTATCGCTAACCAGAAAGTAAAGTTTATAATATTCTCGCCGTGTGACGGTATGATCATTAGAACATCCTGGGTTTCCGCTACTTCGTTTTATTTTTGGTTTTATAATTAATAGAATTCTCTAATTGGCTGTCCCAATTTAAAGCGTGCGTATGGCTACAAATATGCCTGAAAGGCGAGCTGAACATAATGCAAATTCGAGTGACGACCTGTCATGACTCACAATCAGATAATTCACCCGTCCGGGCCATTAGCTAGGGGTTGCTGGCTGGGAAAAGTGAGGGGTGGAGGTTGGCAACAGTTTTCACGGCCACATGAGTCTGCTTTAGCGATTTGAATATGGAATAAATTTTAGCGCGCAATTTCGCCTGTAAATTATCATCGCGTGCGTGGGACCGTACATAGTCAGCGAACGGACGAAATATTGATGGGTTGCCTGTACAAAGGTGTAATTTACCGCCAGTGAACTTCCTGGGGGGTTGAGGCGTGTATCGACACCCAATAGCATGCCTGCCTGCGTGTGTAGCCTACGTATGTGTGTGCATACACATGTGAAGGACACGTGGTTTTTCTGTGGGATGGAACGTCATATCAACCTGCTCCCTCGGGCCACAGCGAATTACCCTCAAGCTATCAATCAGGCCAGCGTGTGGTAACAACGCTGTCAGGTAGGAGTTCGGGGGCTGGAAGCGCGGGGAGATATTTTTATACCTAGCTAGGAAGATGCCTTTGGCAACTCTGTGCTGTATCGCATCGCTGACTTTGGACAAAACTTGTGAAAATACATATTAGAGTCAGTTTGCAACAATTTGTTTCAATACCTTACGTGCACATCTGCAACTCTGGTCCGTGGTTATTGGTAGAATATAATAGGGCAGAGGCGTGGCTCATTTGACTGCACCAACCAGAACAATGTTACAGCAACACCATACGTCCGTGATTTGCTGGTAGGACCCCGAGACACTGGAAGTTAAAAACTTCCAATCACTGACCATGAAGCAGAGAAACAGACGTTTACTTAAAGCATTCAAACAAACTGTTGCAGAATTCTTATCGCCAAAAATCACTGGCTCTAATTATTATCTCTGCGTAGAGATGATGGTATATCGCGAAAATGTTTTGTGCCAACATAGCCTTGAAAACACTGACACAACGTAGCTGTCTACAGACCATTAACGTGCATCAAATATTAAAATAGCGGTATTCTTATTGGCTTAGTCAAGTAGGGCAGTAGCTTCCCATACAAGGAAAAACCAGTAATATTTTGATAAGCTGAACGTACGTTGAAGCCTAGCAAATAGTCAAGTTTACCCGCGATAAACCATCATCTCTACTCTGCGATGTTTTGCTTATGTTGTTAGCTGCTGACCCCGGACACCTGGCGGAAGCAAGGATACGAAGCTGCATGTTATGTTAAATAAGTCTGTCACCTGTCACAATATGGCCGCGGTCACACGAGAGGTCAAACCTCTTCAGTTAAATACATTCGGCAGCCATGTTTGACCGTGTTTAAAGCTTAAACATGTTTGCGAAGTTACGCGATTAAATAAACTCAACGAACTTTCTAACCTAAATAAACTTGGAACATGAAATGTACCATAATTAATTATTATCACATCTACAGTCAACATTCGTGACTTTTTGGCTATCATATTGCATCCCAACTGAAATGCTGCTGTGTGTGTAAAGTAAATATAATTATTATACACCTAAAAGTTAATTTAATTTAACGAGTGCAAAATGTCAGACCAAAAAGCAGCCATTTTTGTAACACAGATCGTTACTCCAAGCGGCCAATAGAAGAGAAGCATCGAAATCGGAACTATGTCGTTCGAAGCTACATACGAAACCAGTTTACTTTGAACGAGCAGAGATTGCGTACTGAAGTAGTTTGTAGTTCGTGTAACCGCTCCATATAACTGAACATGTTTAAGTAAAGTAGTTCTGCAGCCAGTGTAACCGCGGCCTATCACTGTCGAAAAATAAAACTGGCTGTTATTGCTACAAGAATTCAACTCCTTAAAGGGAAAGACATTAGTGGTTTAAACTTTTATTTATTATTAACTAAAAAAAATAAAATATTTTGCATGGAGTTATGAACACCCGGCACAACATATTTTGTGCGAAGAATTTGTGGTGTATACACTGTGGTTATAGACAAGTATAAATTGTCAACTTGTATCCTTTGTTGAAAACATAATGTTTTAATCAAGGCATATCAACGTGGTTGTTGTTTTTAAAACAATTTTAAAGGATATCAACCCACTGACTTTATTCCAAGTTACCAAGATGGCGACGTGATTTTACGTAAACTGATTGAATTGATGGCTATAAAATCAGATGAGACATGTGACGGAAAATATAATATTTATAATTTATAGGGATAGAAAGTTTTCGTGAAAAGATTTTTGCCCAATTTTGTTTCAGTGACTCATGTGCACACCTGCAGCTCTGCTTCATTGTAATTCTCAGATTATTATTTATTTGACTGTGCCTATCAGTACACGGATAACTGTGACTCAACGCGTCTGTGATATGCGGTTTTAACCTCCAGACGTTGTATTTTAAAGGGGATGATGCGTCAGAACATTGCATTTTCAAAATTTTCGACATAACATTTTATCTTGCTTGTTATAAAAAAATCAAGTCTCGACAATCAGTAGATTACGCTTTTGTACACATTCTTACTTTATTTCATAGTCACATATTTTCTTATTTTTGGAGCACTGATGGCAGATACGAAAAATGTCTCTTTTTCCTATCTGCCACCACTGATCCAAAAATAAGACAGTCTGTGACTATATAGTAATGTAATTAGCTGTAAAAAGTATCATTTCCAAATTGTCGAACCTTGGTTTTCGATGATAAGAGAGGGGAAAAAGTTATGTCGAAAATTTTGAAAATTCATTGCTTTGAGGCACCATTCCTCTTAAGGTAACCAATCACTGACCACAAAAAGCAGAGTAGTAGGTGCGCATATAAGACACTGAAACAGTGCTGCCAAAATATTTTCTCAAAAACCACCTGTCCGTATTTATTACTAGAGATACGTTAATTTCGCGCATTCACCTGGCAGCAGCCTATATTTCTTAGTGCTGTACACGCATTGGCCACAGTAGATTATCTGCTTAGACTTCTAGCTGTACAAGCTGGTATAGGCTGTTATGAAGTGAGCGTTCTATTTTTAGCAATTTCGTATCTTTCCGCTCGTAACGGCTAACGATAGGAAATATCTTATCTCTCTGGACACGTCACTTTATGTTTGCGCGTGTGAGATGAAATGTGTACTCAGCATGAATCGACACAGTTTGATAAAGTTAACTAATTATATAAAATGCAGTTATGTCGATTCTGTTTCAGTATTGTTGAACTGAAAAGGAAAAATACACGGAACTGTATTGTGTAGTTGTACTGCCAACCATACAGGCAGAAAGGCAACTATAGTTTATGTTGAATTTTATGTAGTAACGGCTACTGATATTTTTCAACTGTAAAAATTTTAGATCTCGCTTTATTCCGAACGACTAGTAGCACACGCCAGCACTATTCCTGTAAAAAATTAGGCAGTTTTTATACACTACAGCAGTACTGCAGATCATATATAATCTAAATTTTCTCTAGTTTTCACTTTCACTTCACCTGAAGACGGGAGCAGATGTCGGTTCCCGAAACGTCGTGAAAAGTCGGTCTGTAGAAATCTACCGCGTTCTTTTGTGTCTTCTAGTCTGTTGCCTGAGGCGTCGTCGTTGTTATCCTGTCTTGTGTCCAACATTGTCTTCGTCTCAGTATTGTCTTTGCTTGCTTGTCTTAATTATTGGGTCCTGAGTTGCACAGAGAATTTGGTTTTTATGTTTCTATTTTATTTTTATGTTTGTTTTGTTTTCCTTTATTTGTTCTTGACTAATTCCTTATGGGTAGAGATGTTGGTTTATCGCGGGAAAACTTGACTGTTTGCTGGATTTCAACGTACATTAAGTTTAACAAAAGCTTACTGGCTTTCGCTTGTACTTGGAACTGTTACCCTGTTTGACTGAGCCAATAAGAATCCCACTATTGTAATATTTAATACCTGCTATTAGTCTGCAGACAGCTAAGTTGAGTCAGACGTATATCACTCAATAATACATGTTGCAATTAATACAGTATTTTCAAGGAGGGTATGTTAGCATAAAACATTTTCGTGATATCTCTACATATGGGATCTTTCATGATCTGTAGTTTTGGTTTATTTATGGGTTGAATACAGCTAAACTGGACTTTTTTTTCCTAATTTTTTAGTTTGTTTTTTCTTTAGTCTCATTCTATGATCTGTGGGACGACATAACATTGCAATGGCGTGTTTCCACAATAGCACAGTAGGTTATGTCTTTATAGGTCATTCTGGATAAAGCGAACACTAAATGAAGATTAAACTTTTGAAAAAAAAATCACTAGACGATACTACGTAGTTTAGTAGTAACAGCAGTTACTTAAACTCTTGTAAGATCGGCAGCGAATCGTCGAATATAGAACCATGTATTTTTATTTTTAAATGCTACAATATTGAACCAGTCAACTGAATTAGACATATTTATGTTTTATATGATTAATATACATTTTTTTATCAAACTGTTTAGGTTCCTACAGACTCCACAATTTATCTTAGGCGCGTAAACATCAAATGACGTGTCCAGAGAGGTTAGACATTTGCCGTCGTTAGTCGTTACATGGGGAAATATACTAATAGGCTGAAAATAGAAACTTAGCAGGGCTCACTTGACCCCAACCGCCTATACACGACAATACTTGTATGCTAAGGTTGGTTTCGTCTGCCTCTTATCAGAGACATTGGCGATCATAGCAGCTTCGTTTGCTATAGCAGTAAGGCTCACACTGCGTGTTCTCCGGACTGGAGTTTTGTCTCGTGGACTCCTGTACTTCACTTTCACTTTTGGCTTTCTACCACCGCGAACACTGCCCACTACCCCTCCCCTCCCCGCTATCAACCCTTCCGCGCTGGCTGCCAACTTTTGCAAACTTCGCGCGGAGAGTCACGGATTCCCTCCTCCCCGTCAACCCCCACCCTCCCCCACAAACCACCCCGCCTGCCTTTCCCTATTCACGGTGTGCCAACTGCAGAATTTTAACTCAATAACGCTCGGCGGAGGGGTGAGGTGCCCCCCTCCCTTCTTAGGCACACCCTCTCTCCCAGATTGAATCAGTTTGTTCAGAGACTTGGTAGGGCTTCTGCTAACTCCCTGGAGTAACTCCATCAACGAGTACACCGCACTTTCAAGACCCGACAGAGAAATTCTGAGACACCGAGAGAAACTGAGAAGGAAGAGCGAGACGGGGAAAAAGAGGGACTGGGGGAGGGGGAGTGACAAAAAGTGGTATTAGTGATAGTAACCTCGTTACAACTCTTTTCAATTTTCCTTTTATTAAGGAGTTACCGAATTCTAATTTTCTTGTCGTAGCTCGGAATAATTCGCAAAGTACGAAAAAAAAAAAAAAAAAAAAAAAAGCACATTCCAAACTTTATGTCGCAGTTGTAAAGACAGGGTAAGAAGAGACAAATAATTACATTAATTTTCCGCATCCTTTGAGTTCAGATTATTTTAATTCGAATTTCAGCTTGCGGTAAGCACTCAACAGGAACACGATGTTTATTGACAATTCTCATTTCTTCGTCGAAATAACCTTTAATAAAGTCCCGTACCAGGCGGATGGAATGTAAAGTGTTAATGGGAAGAGTAAATTCATTATTTTATAGTTGTATCAAACACTTCCTAATTTTTTAGTCAAAAATATTGTAGTCTCTTGCAATAAAATAGTTTGCGTACAATAGATTATGACCAAGTTGCAGTCGTATAGTTCTCTGTTGGCTCAAGTTTCTTGTTTTCAAAACGACGTGTATCACAGGAACGAAATAATTCTTAGTAAAATGCGGCTATTTCAAGATATACGGAGGGTTCAGAGCACAACTATACCAAGTCCATTAATTTTAGTATTGAGAAACACAACCTTTAAGTGTTTTTGGCATAAAAGATTCCAGGGGACAAAAACTGATAATGTATAATGTCACAATTATATATGAGGTATAGAGTTAAATACTGATCATACTTACATCCAACATGCATTGCACACATAACGAGAAAGTTACTGAAAATATACTTGGTCTATTTGTGCTCTGAACCATCCAAAAGAAAAAAGAAAATTCTTGAACAGTAAAAATTGTATCCGTACAGTGTTTGTGAATGCAAGAGAGCAATTTTCATCGCCACATTTTCATTTTTTTATTTGTACCAAATGTTTTTCGTTCTTTTAGACATAAATTGTGACTAAATTGTAGTCTTAACGAAATTTTTTTACCTCTCATAGTTTTTGCGCAATGGCTCGTAAATGTCAAAATTTGTATGCAACGGTTTTATGTACGACACTAAAACTAACTTGCATACCAAACGAAAAAAAAATTCAGTGAATATCAATGTTGCAGGCTACAAGTTGGCACAGATAAGAACAGAAACAAAATATTTTTATATTTTTGAGAAATTGTTGAATTTTTAAAATTTTCGTTTCAAATTTCAGCACTTTTATTTCAAGGCAAAAATATTTTTTTTTTTATGTTTTTATATATGTCTCAACTAGTAACCTGCAACATTGTTATTCCCTGTGAATATATATTTTTTTTTTCAGATTGTTATACAAGTTGGTTTTAGTGGCGTAAATAAAACCGTAAAACGTAAACTTTGACATTTACGAGCAACTACACGAAAACTATGAGAGATAAAAATATTTCAATAGAGAAAAATTTCACAATTTATATCTAAAATAAGAAAAAAAAATATATGTTACAAATATAAAATATAATATTATTACGAGAAAAGTTGCTGTAGTCCATGCACTTAAATTGTTCCTGTGGTAAAAATTCGGAATTTGATATTGGCTCCACATAGTGTTCGTCTTATAGACGTCACTTGTGACTACGTTTTCCAGTTGTACAATTTTTTTTAGCACTCATAATTTTCCCATTGCGGCGTGTCAATCAAAATATGCAAGTTATTTGAACACAACCACCAAGTGACTTACTCGAATGAAATAATTTCCACTAAAATAAGTTACAATTGGCCATATGCTAAAATATTTCAAAACATGTCAAGTACTGTTGTTTTTTTTAATTCTGAAAATGATGACAAATTACTTCATTTATCGCAATTTTATAAAAAAGTAATTTCATTGGTTGTTTTTAAATCTTTCAACACATGGGCCGTAACATATAGCTCAGTGTAAATGATTTCATTCGGGTAAGTCACTTGGTATTTGTTATTCACATGCTCCCAAACTTGCAAATTTTGACTTTGCCATGTCGCTATGGAAAAACTACGAGATCTAAACAATTTTTACAGGTGGAAAATATAATCACAAGTAACGTCCATAAAATGAACACAATATCCTGCAAATATAAAATTATGCATTTTTGCCACGTGGACGCCATTATGAAATGGGCGATACTGAGGAGTATATTTTCCTCTTACAAAAAAAATATATAGGTAAGCCAGTTTTCTCGTAATGTCTTTTCTAAGTAAAAATTTGCATGTTCATTGTTCTTATTTACTGTGAAAACTAATGAAGGTAATAACATTTAAAAAAAATCATGAATCGAACATTACAAAAGTTGTGAAGCAGTAGCACGTGACGTCTAGGTGCAATGTGAATTATTTCGTTGTGTAGATTGATTTTCGCAATATATAGGAATGAGAAGCGTGCAGATTTTGACTTTAAAATGTAACTACTGGAAAACTGGCTGAGGTATTTTTTTTTGTAGAAGGAAAATTCATTTTCAAGTAACTTCTACAAAACTAACACTTATTTTAACTAAAACCAGTTTTTCCCCCACTTTAGAGCCCTTGGTATGTGTACATTGGTACACATTATTTTACAGGAACGAGACCCGATATGTCTGCACGTACGTCGAAAAGCGGTAGAGCGAGCGATATTTCTGCAACTCGGCGTGATACTAACGTAGGAAGGGTTTAAGGGAGGCGTGGATGATGGGGCCGTAGAATTTGTGGATTTTCCCGGGATTGGCAAAAGAAGAAAAAAAAAGAGTGGGTGGGTGTGGGTGTGGAAGGGTAGAGTGGTAGAGTGGAGGAAGGTGTTGTGGGGAAGAAAAGGGCGAGGGAAAAAATATATATTGCGGTGTAGCGCGGCCTCAATCAACCGCCATTCACCGCGGGACACCAGTTTCTATCGGTCACGAGTGAATCTTCGACCTTTGAACTGCACCTCGCTGACCGCGCACCCTATTTCACCTTCCCTGGCCCCCGCCTACCTCCTCTCGGCACTTCTGAAGCCCGGCTAAGCCCGTGTCATTCGACGTGGACCCCAGCTCCGGGGTAACATCATCCCGCCAAACTGCTGTCAGCCGATATCCGCTCTGGTCTGCTGGCCAACCCTGTGTGGCTTGGAGGGGCGAGAGTTATTTATTGTACATGAAGCGCTGCTGCTTAACAGTCAGTATCCCTCCTACGTCTTTATTTATATTAGTTTTACTTGCCTATGTTTGTTTCACGACTGAAAATTACAAATGTACCACAATGGAAACATTCACTCTAAAAAATAGTTTTGCCACACGTGCATATAGGAGCGCTATAGATATGCTAGAATTATTTCCCAGACTTCCATTGTAGCATTCCTTCACTTTTTTTTTTTTTTTAATAAAACAGACAAATTTATACTAAAGCTACTAGACTCGTATTGTAACAAGTGTAACAGTTTGCATACTTACAAGGCGGAAGTATGGTAACTGCCCCATACTGCGTTTATGGTTAATTACTTCCTAACAATTTTAGGAAGTTTTTTTTTTTACATTGTAGGTATTGATCTTACCTTTCTAGCAGACGTATAAGAAGTTAAGTAGGAACTCTTAATTATGTCTCTTTCTTACATAAGTTAACATAAATAATTTTTTATGTAATTAAATGTTAAATTTTCTTTATTTTTTTTAGTATTTAAATGATCTTTTGGGTGTTGATTATTTATTACAACATTATTTTGTGTTCTGTTTGTCTCATATTGCTAAGCAGTAAAACTATTCCATCGAAGTTTTTACCTAAATTAAAATAAAAGTGCTTTTATTTCTCAACAATTTAATAAAGTGAATTTCGTACAGTTGCACGTATGCTGAAGCTACATCTCGGGAAATAGGATATTCCATTCAAGTTCGGGCGTAGGGGATGGATAAGGAAAGTGTTTTAGGATTGAACGAAACTCGCAGCAAGGAAAAGGGTAAACCAAGAATGTGCATCGTGATCTGCGTGGAAAGATGGACTTACGAAGTTTTGGTGGAGAGCCGGAGAAGAATAAAACCGTGGTAAGACTAGAGGAGGTTTAATATTATCCACGACCGTCTCCGGTGGAAATTTACTGCCTTTTTGATGTAGTTATTGCGATTGTCTCCAGATTGTGTTTCTCGAGAAACTCTGCATAGTCTAGGTCATTAGCATCTTCGTTTTTACGAATTGGTCTTCTTCTTGTGCCAGTATCATTCATTCCGTTTCTTTAATGGTTTTTTTCTTCTGTCTGAAATCGCACATTACCTTCCAGTGTCTCGCATGAAGAAAGGGGCGGATATTAAGGTTTCCGAAACACGTTGAAGACTTTTGGTTTGATTTCACTTTATTTTCACTGAAGTAGTGTATTCTGTGTTCGTTTTATTCTTTAGAACTCTTGTCACCTTTTTTTATCACTTTCGAACAAAACTCATTTTCAGCGATGAGATAAAAAATACTGATACAGGAACAAAAATTAATAAGAGCGTGTATTTTTGAGTGTTTTCTTTGTTTGTTGGGATACATTTTATTTCCTGTTTGATTAATACTGACCAGTACGTAAGGTTATCATGTTTTTAGTTTTCTTAGTAACTTTTTGTATGTCGGATGGAGTAGTTTTTAATTTCCAGTTTACACGTTGCCAGTGTAGAATATGTGCAAGTTTTGTCTTGATTGCAGTCTTAAGTTTTGTGTTTGTATCTTCTTTGTTTTATTCACTTCTTTGTCCTGTAATGTGTAATCTCTTACTCCGACTCCGTGTATATTTTGGTCACGTCTTATTGTCTCATGTTACACAATCGATAACGTCAATTTAGTTCTTCCGAGCTATCTTGGAACATCAACGCCATTAAATTTCTAAGCTGTTTTCCACAGTTATGATTTAAGGGAGCAATACAAATCATAGTAATTTATATCAAAGTAACAAACAAAACTAGTATATCACCAGGTTCTTAACAAGATCGAAAGAGCATATATGCCTTATTGACGCAGTCTTTTCTCGACTGCAAAATATATGTTTTTAAAGCATTTTTTTTTGTATTACAGTTAACACTAAGGTTTTATTATTTACGTCAAGGATTTGAAATACCCGGATGTATCGTTATGGAAATGAGTAAGATTAAAAAAGGGTTTTGTAAGTTATGTCACTGTTTTTATTTTATTGTATATCCACGTGCAGAATCAAGCCAATCACGTTATTTCGCCGATCAAGAGCTATTTAATATTTCTAAATAGTAAAGAAATTAATTGCTTAGTTTAGTTTCTCGCACAGGAAGGCGTAGGTGGTTAGGTTTTTCGTTACTTTCTTGTATAAAGTATGTTGGGTAGTTTCGGATACTTACTGAACTACGTGTATAAGTTAACAAAACGTATCGGAAAATACCGTTTGTAAAATGTCCCCAAGCTCTTAGCTTACGACTTAGGTCTCCAATTAGCAGTGAGCGGGAATGTAGCGTAGATTAGAATTTATTGGTTTGTGGATGTACGCCATTGTAGGGTAGATTGTTAGAACTACCGTGTCATTTTGCTAAGGGCATAATATTTTCTACCCAAAAAATATATTCTACTTAGTTTTTAGGTCGGATTTACCTCGTCAGTCCATATCCGCGAATTACATGTGTTAGCATACTTTACTGTAGTACGAAAGAAAGTAAATAGCGATTGATATAACATTTAATGACTCTACTGTAGTTAATTCCTACACTGCATTTATATCGAATAGCGTTAAATTTTATTCATCCATCTATTTGTGACAATGTACCGTGAGTTAGCCGCACGTATGCGTGTGTGTGTTAATTTTTGTGTTGACGCGCGGTTACGCCTGCGTGGTTGTCAGCTCGCAACACGGGTCGCGGTACTGTACGCGCGGTTGCATGCTCGGGCTTTGGCAGGCGCGCTGTGCAAATCAATTATCCGTAGGCGCGCCGGCAGCTGTGCGATCATTATGGATAGGCAGTGTTTATGCTCGGCTGCATTGTTACGAGGCACGCGTGGTTTTAATGAGGGCAGAGCTCTTAACACGGTCAGCTTCTGGCGTGAATAGAAGTAATATGGCCGCTGTCAGCAACAGTGGAGCAAGTAGGAATGTTCACAGTATCAGCCTGAAATACAATTACCGTGTGAATAACTTCAATGGCTAAACATTTCTTCCAAATCTCAGACAGCCCGTAATAATTAAATTCGAACGGGAGCATAAATGTTCGTTACTGAATGGCTTGTTCCAGAGTTTTTTTTTTTTTTTTTCAGACTGGTGCCAATAACTCAAATATTTTTTTACCAAAAGTTAAAAAAAAAAAAAAAAAAAAAAAAAAAAAAAAAAAAAAAAAAAAAAAAAAAAAAAAAAAAAAAAAATTGAGTCAATGTGCAATCACACGATGCACAATACTGTGGACGCATTTATTAAAATAATGTACCATTCGCCAGCAAAAAAATAATTTCCTGCATTTTTGCTTATTTTCACGACGAAAAACGTGGTCCTTTGGGTAATGAAATCTAAAAAACCGTTCAGTATAACTCTACAAAAAAATTCAGCTACAAATTATAACATATAAGTGTCAAAACAGTGCAGCGAAATTTTGATATGAGTATTAGGTAGCAATAAAAAAATATTTTCGAAATCACTGCAAAACTCCGTAACAAGGCCTGAAGTGAAGAAAATGCTGTTGAAACAAAGTGTAGCCTGTAACTCCACTTAGAACATAGTAAATTTTATTCCGTAAAATTTACTACTTTGACTGCTGGGGTAACATTGGGAGCATTAAGTGAAGAAATAAATACATACAGCTAACTGTTTAAACCCTTAACTTTGACCCATTCAGATAATGTCTGCCATTTAGTCACCAAATGACATAAAATAATTTTCGAGCCTGTCAAATCATTCGCATTTTAAGATACTTCAAATTCAGCGTTTGAAGGACCAATGTAAGGGACACACATTAAAAACATATTTTTATTATTACTTAATCGATCTAATTTGCTGATAGAAAATAGTGCACACATTTTTAATGTGCAGATGTTGTAAATACTTAACAACAATCTCGCTTAAGGGGCCCACCTACCTGCCATGAAAGTTGTAACGTAGAGGTTCAGGAGAATCGTTTTTTCACAGAATATATTAGTCGTGAGATTGTGAGTTTGACATATAAAATATATTAAGGTACCTCACACTAAGGGTAAATGGTTTCAGTTCTGTCAGTTCCTTAACTAATTAGAAAATAGGGCCTTAACATTCCAAAATAGTGCCTTTTCTGGCTTGTGTGATGCCTTTATTTTTTGTTATTTTTACTTAAAACCATTTAACCTTAGTAGATCTATCCTTTAGCTTTCGATCCCGTGACTGTTTGTATCTTGTAACAACTGAAAATTTTGAGGAAATTTTGTTCTTGTAATATGTGTCCTGCGCAAATATGCAGCCAGTGTTGTGGAAAATTGAAGGATTCGCGAGACCGAGCCGAGAGGACAGGCAACAGTGAGAGAGAGAGCGCGAGAGACAACCTCCTCCACAACAGGGGTTGACCCAATCCCACTTTTGTGGGGAAAAACTCCACGTCCATGAGGTCGAACGGCCGCTAAGGCGCTATGTAGGCGGACCCCTTAAGAGACGCTGACTTTTCTTAATTTATTCCTAATTAAAAAACCGAGCAAGTTTCATATGAAAACATTTCAATTCGGACTTAGCTAATTACCTCACCTTAAATTATGAATATTGTACTCGAAATATTAAAACGTATTCATTTAAAATTTAATACAATAATTATTTATCACTGTGTTATAAATACTTAATAGTTCCTGGTACCACATTAGCACAATAAAACACACCTAGTGGAAAATTTAATGTTTCTATAAAGTGACATTTCCGGTAATCGTGACACCCTTCGTTTATTAATAGAAAATTATTATTGTTAACTAAAAAAAAGTGACTCAGCCTCTATAAAGCCCGTACAAATAACTTTGTAAGTAAAAATCCTACCAATGGGCTTTGGATTTTCGTCTTTCATATTACATTAATTATCGTATTAAGGATACGGCAAACACAAGTTGTTAACATTTCTTATGTAGTTTACTCCGGCTAAAAAAATAGTTAGCATATTGAATGTAATGTTTCGAGATAATTTCTAAATTCCAAATTTCGAAACTCTGGATAGATCATAAATATAAAATTGCGGTGGTTGGGTGGAAAAAAACCGTTAATCGGCCATCCATGTGACTGTAATAAATCTGAAACGCTTGATAATAATATTGTTAAAGCCATGATTTCCTGTTACTAATGCTTTTGCGATTGTAATAATAATTTTTTAAGCTTAAAAGAGGGCAGATATCAAAAACCTGTACGGCAGTTTTGTTTAAAGTAGTTTTTTGCCGTAATATTTTGTTTTATTGAAGATAAAAAATTTATGCTGTTTCGAGTAATAAGTCGGTATACAAAAATTTAGTGTTAGTAATTTGCTAAAACCGCAGCCGGTAGGGGGGGGGATGAGTCAACATGGTGGAAACTATTTTTAACGAATCTGCCGAAACAAATTTTCTCTTGTTTAGGCTTAAAAATAATTATCTCGATAGCAGTTGAAACAGGGGAACATGGAGACTGTTGAGAAAAACACATTAGGGTTAGGGTGAAGTAGGAGTTAAACAGTCAAGAGGTATGGAAAGGTACGATGTCTAGAGGTCGACCAATCGTCAATAAAATCTGAACTACTCATCAAAATTCTATGAGATTTATTGCCGAGTAAATATTTTACCAGTGGACGTTTGTTTATACAGTACTATGCGGTAGTGTGTTTTACTTTCAAGTAAAAAATTAAAAACTGTATTTATAAGGGCTTGACACCACAAAATCTACAAAAATGGAAAACTGCTTCTTATAATTTTTATATGATAATATCTAGCATAAGTTTTGTTATTTTGTTAGCTAACCTCTTAAATTATTGTATACCTCTCTCGAGTTCTCTACATCTGGAATTTTAGCTCGCCTCTAGTCGCACTCGTGACAGCACTGTAAAACCGTAATAACAAGTCTGAAGTTTTCTGTGACCAAAGTAATATATAATTGAACGACGTAAATGCACTTTCTGTCGCCGAAGTATTATAACCTTACTTTTTTTTCAATCCGATGCAGAAGGAAATAAAATGGAGAACGAGGAGTTGTGGTTATCGACTACTCTGGCGAAGTTTATACCACGGGAAGGAAGGAGAGGGGTGAAGATATCGGTGACTGGGTATCGCAGTTCGACGTCGTCACAGATGTCTGTGGTGGAAGGTCTGCCACCGACTTCAAGTGGATACACATGTCCGGCAGAGAGAGAGAGAGAGAGAGAGAGAGTGAGAGTGAGAGAAAGAAAGAGAGAGGAAGGGAGGGGGTAAGTAGACGGAGAAAGCCAATTAAATTTGAGAAACATGGCTGAGATTGTTCTCGGAAATTATTTGAGGATAGATAATTATGACAGTGCTAAGGTTGTGATTTCGCTGTTAAGAGGGCGTGGTCATAATTCAACGCTAAAAGCAGTTATCCATAACTGTACGTTTCTTGAAGCCAATTTGCGAAAATTATACAATAGCAATCCTAGACAATAGTTTTAGCCAACGTTTTGAACAAAATTGTTTCCATTGTTACGAACTTCTGAGGCACAATCTCTGACGCCGGAACCTCGTGCATTTAACTGCGGCGTAAGAGATCACGCGTAACGAATTAGTAATTCTGGATAAATATTTACTCATAAATTTGGCAAATACCATTATGTAGAATTGTTATTGAGTATTTTATCCATATTCGCTTCGAAAAAAGCGTAGAAATCAGTTTATGTTTTCAACGTTATTTATCTACACGCACTCTTAAGGGGCCTCCCTAGACAGGCCTCGTTAGTGTGTGTTTGTGTGTGTGAGGCAGGAGCAGTAAGAGTACCGTTGACCGACGTATGTAACGTATTATCGCCTCTACGTGCAAGCCACTCAGCTGGCATGCAGTGCTTTACTGTTATCCTTTTTCTTAAGACTTTAAGCGGTGACCACATTATTTTATTTATTGTTAGCATAGTTAAAAGTCTAACACTTGTTTCTATAGTTGTGTTTTTCGAATCCGTTTGTTATTTTTCCAGATACGGCAGTCTAGAAAAGCCATTTTTGGCCGTTTTGAGAGGCCCGAAATTATATTCCTAGTAAGTTAACGTGCCGAATTTTTAAAGCTATAGCGACATAGTTTGAAGTGTGTTCTTTTCGTAGATGTAAAATTATAATGTACAATAAGTAGTTTCGCTAAAAAAAAAAAAAAAAAAACTAATAACTAGCTACAACGCGTTTGAGGCGCAGGACGGGAGGTGCCTTAACTGTTAGGTAGAGTTTTGCTGATAATCGTTCTGCTATAAACGTGCACAGTTGAAGATTCAGCATAACAGAAGGCAAAAAATTGTCTTAACTGCTTGAAATAAACAACTTAAAATTAAATCTGTACCTTGGAGGCATAACACACTATGTGTACTTTTTCTCAAACTGCACTTTTTTACCATAAAGATTACCACAGTTTAAGTACTTTCTAGTGACGTACAACACAAACACTGTGTTGTGTCAAAAATCAACATTTTTGGGTACTAAATAGCTGAATTCACTAGTGAATCACATACTTCAAACTGCTCTCCTGAAAAAATATGATATTTGTGACATAATGCACTCTGAATCCGAATTAGTGAATATTAACTGATTCACGCCGATGGATGGAGCAATTTCAACAAATTGAATTAGAAAGAAACCACAGTGAAATCAGTGACTATTCACTAATTCCGATAAAGAGTGCCAACATTCCACAAGTTAATTAGTAAATATCCACAGATTTTCCAGTAATTTTTCACTGTTTGAGTAAGTGAAAATTGTTCTTTGAAAAAAAAAAACTGGGAAAAACTGTGAATATGCACTGATTCACGTGTGAGGTGTTGACACTCTTAAAGGAAAACTGTGAATATTCACTGATTCACGTGTGAGATGTTGACACTCTTAAAGGAAATCAGTGAATATTCACTAATTAAAAAGTGACTATTTTCACTGCTCCTCCCAGTTAGTCCAGAAGGCCAGGGCTACAGACGACTAAGATGCCAGGGCTCACCATAGTTAGAAGAGACACCGGAAAATCGCGGGAAAAGTTATCTATTTGCTAGGCTCCAACATGCTGTACATATTACTGAATTTTTTTGTACCGATATAGGCTATCGTTTATTTGTATCATTGTTACCCTCATCAACAAACCCAGTTAGAACTGTACAGCTTGAACACACAGCGTGTGTGATTCGCCCCAAAACTGTCCACTCGTGTCACAGTTAATATAATACAGTTTATTGGAGACTATGTTAAACATATTCGCGATTTAACCAGTGTCTCTAACCACAGTCGTTCAGCCAAAGCAATAAGCTGACAAGAAGATCCAGTCGCGAAGGCAGGTTGTAGAAACCAGCTTACCTAGCAACGGAGGACGGGAGATGCAACGCAACGCTAGGAGCAGCACCGTCGCGCCTTGCAGACGGCCGGAGTGCTGATAGAAATGTATTTCCCGTATGCGTGGCAATGGAGACGCGTGTTTATTTTCATTTTCAAGGGCTCATTTGGATTTAATTCAGGGTGCCGTATACTTGAATAAAGTTAATAATGACCACGACCAAGTATTTCGTGTGAAATACATAGTAAATTGTTTACTATATAAATATATTACACATTATTCATTGCAACGCGAAATAAAGTCGCCTTGAAAGTGTGTTATAAATAAATTATTTACTTATGCCGAAAATGGACGACGCTAGGCCTAACCTTGTTAGTTGTTAATAAACCATCTATAGTGAAAGCACCGTTTTTGACTACAATACATGCGGAACTCGGAAAATAAAATACAAATAGTTTATATAAAATTAGTTTAGACAATACTGTATATATACGAATACAATTAGTTTGGCAGAAGTTGCGATGAAATGACTACCTTCGTAACGATATTATAACATTAACAGTGGTCTTTATATCCATATAGAAATATGTTTTTGATACAACTCTTTTATTTTTACAACGGAGAACAGTGCTATTTTAAAATATTCTTAGCAACGAAACATCCCCTGTAGTGATAAACTTTACAAAAATTTCTTGCCGTAAGAAATTGAGCAAATTGTGTTTTTAGAGTTGCGCAAAAGTGATGATAGCTTGAAAATAATTTGTACATAGGTAAATGGATGCTGTAGAACCTAATTAATGCTAATTTTAGTCATTATTCATCTCTGCTGTTGTGATCTAAAAATTATAATATTGAGGTTGATTTATTAGGTCTGTCACAAGAAATAATTTTTCTAGTGTAAACTGGGAAAATCCTCTGAAGATGAAACTTTTTTTGTAATGTCTTAACATATTTGCTACTATGGTTAAATTAATGATGGTAAACAATTGTAAAGTAAAGTGCGAAATCGTGGCTGTGCTTAGGAAACGTAATTCCGAGAAGAGAAATTAACTTTTTGTGTTTAAAATTACAATTTACATTAAAAAATATAAAATTTGTTACACTGAATAACGTTCATATTACATCCCCATACAATGTTACTGAATTAACTGCAGTTGCATGAAACGGAAAATTACCGCACATGTGTATTGTAAATTAAAGTATTTCCCGGAATGTTCTACAACAAGCATGAATTATTTTAATTTTCTCCTAACTGCTACTGAATAGAGCATCACGATTAAATTTATATATGCACTACAAGGTTCGCTTGTTCTTATCATTAACACACAAATGGCGCATTATCTTTACTCTATATGCTTCCACTGTCAGAAGATTTGCGTAATTTATGCAAGCGGTTTTCCAGTCGGCAAGAATAAAAACAGACGAAATCCCATTGTTATACAAAAGCAATTTGCAAGATTTTTTATCCGAGTGGATCTTAAATTCGGCAGTGAGAATCAAAGAGCATTTATTTTTTCATGATAGCAAGTAGTTGAGTTCAGCTAAAACGTGTGCTTGTAGAGAAAAAAAGCAGGGGGTTTACACGTGTGTATATGCGTGCACATAAATATGCAGACAAATATAATGCACGTGTGTACGTACAATTTAATTGATGCTTTACACAGAGCAGTTAGAATTCATAAAATAATTACCTCATGGGAAACATTAAGGGCGACGTGTCTGAGCACTTCAGATACTTTATCGCCCTTGAGAGCAAGACACTGGACGTGCTTCCTTCTACTACGTCCCTATGCGAGACTTCCTTAGTAGTTCTGTAGTTCACAAGTTAGAATCTAGGGAATATACGTACTGAAATATTTTACACAATACAATCATGTTTTTCTCTAGAACTCCAGTTAAGTCATGTCGAGGATCTGAACACGGAGGTGGTTTTTGGCGACTATTTACGACAGAGGTGCTAGCAGCTGTAAGTACTGAATCCCTTATTAAGTATGATAGATTTTATTAGTTTTTTGAAGATAACAATTGAAAAGTTTTTAAAAATGATTGTTGTTACCGTTGTTTTTATAATTTGTAGTTTTTTATAATTTTTATGGGTACAAATTATTAGTTACCGCTGAAAAGAACATTGGAACATGAAAATTTTGAATATGTTAGCCATTGTCGTGTTGTATGAATACCACCATCGTCCCCAACGATGAAGAATAGCCTGCGACCTGTATTGTAATCTACCGTATTTAGTTCGAATGCAATATTGATAGATTATGAACTGATCACTTTTGAAATCAATATATCGCACTCCCAGTACAATACTAACACAACTGAAAAATAAAAAATTTTGAGTTATGTATCTAGTGAAATAGAGAATAATTTTCTCTACTTTATGCAATACTAACATAACCAAGAAAAGCATTCAGAAAATTAAATAAAAAGTTTTGTTTTTAGCATATTTGTCAATGAACAGTAATTATTCGAGTCCAAGACTAACATTTGTACTATTTATACAGCATGCGTATAACAAGGCGGTTATTTTTCTGTGCAACCGACATATTTTGTGGTACGTTTATATTACACTGTACTCATTCAAAAATCAGAGAGTATGTATGTGTGATAACTGTTTTTATCTCAAAATGAAATATTTTGGGTTATGTTGGTATTGCATTGGGGTGCGATATAAAACAATACCACTTACCGTTACTGCATATAATTAAAATAAATATCGCATTAGCAGGCGCCCAAGATCCAGTGTATCACACCCCAAACTGCAGACTTGTGACTGGCCGCTCAGAGAATTACATGCTATGTGGACACACAGTGGAGTGGAGCCTGAATGAGAGGGACGGAGGAAGCTGGACATCCCCGATAAAACCCGTCGACCAGCAGCACCGTCCGGCGGAAATCCGGGGACCGACCACACCAGGAATCAAACCCTGATCACCTTCGTAGGAGTGAGTGCTCTGACTACTGTGCCATCCGCGATCCCAAATTAAACATCAACAATGGCTGCCTCACTCTTTGTAAAGTTGCAGGCTGCAAAGTATTAGTTGCGGCTCGACACCTTTTCTCATTCAAATACAATAATCTTGAGTGAGTATCAAATGAAAACAGGGTTGGCGTTTTGTAAGTAAACTGTCCTGAGTATATAACAACTAACTCTTTCTCATTGTGCAGCGATATTTTACTGTTCACCGAGTATTTTCCACGGAGTTATGTTTTATTGTTAGCTGTTTGTGTGGACATCTGATTTTGAGAAATAAAATGTTGAACCATTTTGTTTCAATGCTGTATGTGCATATCTGTAGCTCCGCTTCGTGGGTATTCGCAGCTTGTCGTCGTGTAGAGGCATCACTTATTTGGCTGCGCCAATCAGAACATTTGTACTGCGATATCACTCTTCTGTGATTTGCTGGTAGAACCCCAAAACGCTGAGAATTAAAAAATATAATCTTCGACCATAAATTAGAGCTAGCGATGTGCACATAAAGCATTGCAACAGTGCTGCATTTTTTTTTTTTTTTTACCAAAATTATAATTTATATTACTGTTTTTGGAACGAGGTAGTTTTAAAGGTAAATGAAGGCCTGGTTAACCTGCAGATATTAACACACTATTGTAGTGATATATTTTATTTATAACACCTGAATTTAATTTGAAAACATACCAGATAACAGTTTCATGAACAGAATGTAAGTAGTTAAAGTAAACATTTAACAGGACGGAATGTGTTGGTATTTCGCGGTGATAAGTTTTCAGAATGTAAGTTGAAAATGTGTTTTCGATTTGTCCGTAAGGGAATATGGTGGGAGTAACGCTACCTTAAAAATCATCTTTAAAATTTCATTTCTGTAAGTAAAATAAAAATCTGCTAGGGTTGTTGTTTTCACGTTATTCGGCTTGTCCCTTGCTTAATATGCAGTAATATTTTATTTTTAATTGAAGAATCTGGATGGTAGTCAAACTTCTGAATAGCATTATAATCATTGTAGTTTTCACAGCGGACAATTTGAAAATAAAATTTGACTATCTTTTTCAAAAGTTACCTAAAAAAACTAACATACTCTGTTCTGACAAATCTTGTGTAGGAAATATAATGTGGTGGTAATGTGTATTTGCACTCGGCGAGTTAGCTGTTACGGCAACAACAATTTTAAACAAGACTGCCAATAAGATCTGTGATATGTGCTCTCGTTTAGGCTTAACAAGTAATTATCGTGAAGAACTGTAGAAACAAGAGAGCATGGCCTTAACATGCAAGCTAGCAGGAGTGACAACTGATAAAATTTTAAAAAATTCAGAGTTTGGAATTGTGTAGACCCGTCCTTGGTGGTCCCTGTTACACTCTTCTTTGGGTGTGCATATTAAAAATGTAATTGGTATATCCACATTAACAATGAAAAAATTCTTGAAAACGTGTTAAATATCCCGATTTTATTACGTTTTGATGGTAGCACTGAAACTAGACGTTAACAGCCAGAACACTAATCTCAGACGTGCTCGGGGTCGCATTTCAAACGTACAGTTCCGTGGCATCGCTCTTAAGTTTTGCAGAGGTTTAGAAATTTTTTTTATCGCAAATTAATACATATATCAAAAATTCATTCTTGCAGTTTTAACACTTATATATCATCGTTTGTATCTGAATTTTTCTGTTGCAATACACCAATCTGATTTTTAAATTTTTGCCACTGAAATATCACACATTTTGTTGTCAAAATAAGCCAAAATGAAGCAAAATATTTTTTTTATAGCAAACGGTACATTATTTTTAAAAACCGCTCTAGCCAAATTGTGTATTGTATTACTATACACAGTGTCAAAATTTTTTCAAAGCATTTGGTTAAAACATTTTTGAGTTATTTGCAATTGTTTGAAATAAATTATAGATCATGATCGAATGTCGGTTTAATTAAAACATTTAGACTACACACATATCTGAAATTGAAATTGTTACAGGAAGGTTGGTTTGCATTTTACGTAGATTCGTTTTTTTTTTATCGAAAATTATATGTGTATCACGTTACATAAATATTATATTAGGGCCAAAAAATGTAAATAAATTTTCATGATCTTTGAATGTTTTATAGATAGTAATCGTTTACTATCGTTGTTAAATTTAAAGAAGACATACGTAATTTATTTTTCGCAAGCATTTTTATAATTGTAACCTGGTAATTACAGTAGGTTGTGATGGTTTTCGGAAGAGTCCTCTAAAAAGCAACTGGTTCCAGTGTTGCTACTTCGTCAGCGTATCTCCCCCCACACGTCAGTCTAGCGCCGAAGTTGGGGTAATCTGTCCGCGGCCACGCAGCGAAAATTGCCTAAAATACGGACGACCAAATGGAATAGTACGATGGGGAATTTCGGGTGGTGAGCTCGGGGGAAGGGCTGAAGTGTGGATATAGGGCCTGCGGTTTCATCCACGACAGATAACGGACACAGTACGGGACGCCGTGGAAGGGGGAGAGAAAATGGAAAAGGACGGACGGTTGGTTTTAAAGAGAGTAGAGCGAGAAGGGAGGTTTGGGACCACTGTCGCTTGGGCCGTTATTGCCCGCGTGCTCGCCGTCGACAGCTCTACATTCGCCCGGCGGGCACGGGGAATCCCTGTGACAGCTCGGACGTGGCTACACGGGTGTTTGTCGACGAGGCTGAGGGCTGGTTGGGAAGGGGTGGGGGCTGTCCACGCCAACTGGAGAGTTTCCAAGGACCTGAGCCGCCGAACTTCATCGAGCCTTCGCGCACGAGTGAGCCACGGCTATCCACTGCGAGGAAGGGATGTACCGGATGTAGGATGATGAAATGTCTTCTTCTCCTGTGCTGGAATAAATTTCATCTGGGATCAGCTGCTCGAAACGACTCACCGGGCGCTACGCCTGCTGAACGTAAAATTTCCGGGCGTTCTTGCGAAATGCGGTTTTCAACCGTGGATCCAGAGTCTTACTTTTTATAGAGAAAATATAAGTAAATTGTAGAAATTTCCAGTTGCCCCGAATAACAAATGAAAAAATGTCACGAATAAATTTTTTTGAAGTAAATGCATTGCCACTGAAAAAAGTTCATCCCTTCGATGGGAGTTGCACAAAACGTCTGCATCATCAAACCTTATAGTTTAATATGCAAGACCACAACTTAGATTGTTTCCAAACCCGTTGCATTTATTTTACTTTAGACTGACATAATTTTGTAATATAACAAGAAAACCTTACATCACGAATGTCTACTTGAAAAAAATTGTTCATTGAAATTAATGTTAACACGCTCGAAACGCACAAATTAATGTTGAAAACTTAAGCAAGATTTTGAATATTTTCATATAATCAGTTCAGTGGTCTATTTAAATACACTGAAAACTGAATGTACACTATTTTTGTCAAGTTTATACAATTTTACAGTCATATTCGTGTGTATACAGACATATATCAAAGGAACATACACCATACAGAGGACGATACACCATACAGAGGACGTTAACTTTATTGGTCCGTCTACCTAGCTTTTAAGCTACTGTTTAGTGGTTTAAAAATCTGTAGTTTGTGGTGGAACTATTAAATGTGTTCCCAGTGTAATCTTCTGCGAAACGAAATTACATTTAAGAGGAGATTTTTACAGTACTTTCAAAATACCAAGTGCCTTAGATACATTTCCGAGTCCTGCAACATACGTAAAAATTGGCATTTCCTATATCTCGATATCGTAATACACAAGCGGTCAGGTAATTCGAGGACACAAACTCTTGTCACACGATTCTATGGTGAATACTAATTTGAAAATACTCTTTAGTAAAAATAGTTTAGGCCTTTATTTTCTGTGAAAAATTACGTAACATTTCTGTAGTAACAAATGCGTAGTGATCCCATACGGGAATAAAGAGTTTGTCACAGTGTGAAATATTACACTTTATATGAATCAGAACTCCATAGCATAGTTGGTTTGTGCGTTGTCTTGCAGTGCGAGGGGTTGCAAGTTCGAATCTTGGCAAGAGATACGTGTTGATGTTGAAAACTCCACCCTTTGCACACCTTGCAATTTGATGATGCAAATTGCATTCAACGAATATTTGTTCATGTCAACACCATTGCAGGAATGTTGTCCCTATTTTAACAGAAAGCTTTACTACAATAATACTTATCGTCAGCCGTACAAATGTACAGGTACAGGCTGTTGTATAATCAAGAAACCAGGTACATCAGAGAGCAAACACATTGCAACTATCGCCCACGCGACACTTGACTTCATGGTACATATTTATGGTTTCTTTACATTATTAGTGCAAGTGATTGCTTCGGGTTTGCTAAAAAATTTTAATATTTCGGTTTTGACATGTCATCATTGGAGTTCAAAATAGTGAAAATTTGCTGCCGAATAGTTCTTTAAAACACTCTTGCACAATACCCTAAGTATGGTTAGACGAATATGTAATGCTGTCTCAACTATAGGAAGACAACTCATGCTTAAATAAGCTTACCCCTCTCAAAGTGACTGATGTGATTCACATCATAATGACAAGCACACCTTATATCTTCATTTGAGCTATTCTGCTGCTATTTTATCTTAAATAATATTACTCAAAATATATAAACGAATAAATTAATGTCTAACGTCACTCGTGGATGTTTTTTTTAACTATAGGATATTGTGCAAATAAGGATAGCTTGGACATTTTCACAAATTCTTGAAAAATCACACAATATTCCGCTGTACTTCGAGGTATCGGTTTTTTGCTATGATTATGAATAATCTCGTCTGTAGAAGAGAGATCCTTTATTTAATGAATAATTTCCAAAAACAATCCCATTTTGACTTCGTCGTGCCATTACATAAATACCAAAGAATATAATTTTTGGGCGAATATAACTTAACAAAAGTGATGAGTTAGCTTTTCTGCCGAGCGCAAGTAGTGCTTATTTGAACGTTTCAGGACAGTAATATTTTTTACCCAAAATGGAAAAAAGTAATTATCCAAAAGTATGGGAAAATATCTAAAAATTTTTAAACATAATTTCACATTCAACAATAACCAATAAATTTGCAATTAAATTAGCAAAAAACGTTATTAAAATACACATTTGATGAATGAAATAGAAAAAAAAACAAACCATGCAGCTGTCGTGAAATATCACAGTAAATAACTGCAAATTATCTATCGCTAAAAGCTGCAACGCGTTTATCAATACGTCATTTCCTGCCTCAATCAGACTAGCGATATTGTAACTTTTATTCTCATAGTTGTTAAATTAGTCGATAGAATGCATTCCAATGTAGTTTTACAATCCATGAAACAAGTGAAAAATGTAGATTTTCAATGAGAAAAAAGTTATTTTGTTATTAACATTTTATGCTTATTAAATCGTGTTAGAAATGAACACCGGTGACAAAAACAAATCTCTTAAAACCAACCCGAGATGTAATAGCAAATATAATACTTCAAATTGAGTTGTAACCAATGTGTGGGATAAATTTAAATTAAAATAAATAAAAAATTTAATTAATAAGAACTTCTGCCATTAGTTAAAAAATTCATAAAATAATATTAAAAAAATAAACTTGAGAGAAAAATGAAAAAGTTATGGTAAAATGGATAATTTGCGGTATCATACACAACAAATCATGAACGATGTAATAAATATATGAAGCAGCAAATAAATTTTAAAAATTGATGCGATAAGTGATAAATAAGCGGTATATGAAATAGAAACAGTATTTGAAAATTGATTGAAAATTTGTATTAGACTATACGTGATATAATAGATCTAGCAGAATTTATTGGTGGTTTACATAAAATAATAATAAATAAAAGGAAACCTAGAGAAAAATATTTTTAAAGTAAATTTACATTTTTCGACACAATATAGGACACGATGGAATCAATTTCTAATGTAGAATATCAAGAAACAGCTTTTAAATCTAGAAATGAAATTATTTTAAAATCCACCGATTTACAGAAATATTATGAGCGAAGAATTAAAAAAGAAATAAATGAATAACGTTAGCTTAGTTGAAAGTATTAGAGGTAAAATGATCTAATTGCGTACTAAACAAAATACTCGAGTTATAATTAAAAATAAATAAATACGATCCATTCCACGGATTATCTTATGTTGATCTTCCACAAAAAATTTAAGATAAAACAAGTAATTATAAAACTTAAAAAATAGTGATCAAAAATGTTTCAAATTGTCAATTTTGTCAGTAATTTATAATGAAAAAATTCATGCTGAAAGAGTTTATCATCATAAATAATATGAAAATGATTTTAATGGTGTACTTAGTGATTTAGAATTTCCAATGCCATTACTGTAGGTAAAATTCAACAATTTGAAAAAAAAAAAAATAACATTTCAATAAACGTTTATATGTATAAAGGAAAAGAGGAAATACAGTGATATACTTTTTATCCATTAACTATTACGAAAAAATAAAACTGACAAAATCAATAATTTATTGTTTATTAAAAATGAAAATAATGACCATTATTGTCTGGATTTAGTTTCTTGGACATACTCCATTGCGATATAGATGACTGTAAAAGAAATCTAAAGGTATTAGAAAATCATAAATAAGCAGAGTATGCTTTTAGTCAATAGGATATATACAGAACATAAATGGAATCGGGTCAAATAAAAACGAGGGCAAACATAAAACCCACGACAACACCACGGCAGACAACTCATGTTTGAGATCTGCTTTGGTAAAGGGACAAACGGAAAAAATATCTGACCCACAAAATATAAAATACGATCACAAATAAGGTGAAACGAATCCAGTAACATATCAGATAGGAACAGAAAACAAGGGCCACAACGAAGAGACCAAACAAAATTTCTAGACACAGTCGAACAACGTTTCGGGAACTGGAATCTGTTCCCGTCATCAGATAGACACACACATGGTTGAGGAACATGAGTGCGACCATTATTGTTGGATAAAAAAATCTTTCTCGGCTTGTTAGATCATAACTTAAAAAATATCATAGATAAAAATACCTGGGGTTGATGTCTATACAACATTTTTATTGTGAAGATAAATTAAATGAACGTGAAAAATAAGGTAAATATCATGAAGCTGTTAAAGTTGAACTACCATGAAGAAAATAATACATTAAAATTTAAAAATACAATCGTACTTTAAAATTACACTTTACAATCTGCACTGATTTTTAATGTAGGCCTACATTTAAATAAATTGATACTTTGGAACCAAATCCTGATAATTCATACATAAGAAACTATCAAAAACATTAACCAGTTAGCTTTTGTTATTATTATAAATATATTACGGAGTAGATGTTTCAACAGTATTTGTGAAAATGTTAATTGAAAAATTAAAAAAAAAAATGTGTATATTAAATATATTATAATGTAACACCAATGATTCCACTAACTAATGAGGAACGAAATAAATATTTGGTAGTAACGTATTGTCATATGTGTGAAGAATCATTAAATAACTCTCAAGAAGATGAAATAGTACAAAATTCAGTAGTAGATCGTATCGTGGAGCAGGTCATAAAAATTGTAATTTAAATTATAAAATTCAAATTTTATTCCTGGGTGTATACATAATATATATGGAGATGATACACATGTATTTCTAAAATATTTTGGAAATTACGAACATTCAAAATAGAGATAATACAAAATAATGACAAGAAATATATTTCATTAACAAAATATGTAAACGACTGCGTAAAATTTAGATTTAATGATACATTTAAGTTTATGGTACCTAGTTTAGACTCCTTATCTAAAAATCGTACTGTAGAACACTTTCGGGAAACGTCTAAATATTTTCAAGGTAAACAACTTGATTTTGTTAATTTTGTTATGAAAAAAAGTATTTATCTGTACGATTATATGGATTCTGTTGAAAAATTTAATGATACTGAATTACTACCAAAAATGTATTTTATAATTGCCTTAATAAATGTGATATTTAAAAAAAAAAATTATGAATTTGCGCAGAATGTTTGAAAAATAAATTAATATTAAAAATCTAAGCGAATATATTGAATTATACAATAAATGTTGATGTATCAATGTTAGTTTATATTTTAAAAACATTTAGAGTAGTTTGTTAAAAAAATATATACATTAGACCCTGCTCAGTATTTCACCGCGCCAGGATTAGCGTGGGACGTGATGTTAACATATACAAAAATTGAACTTGAATTATAAACAGATTATTATACGATATTAATGATTGAAATAAGGTATTAGAGGTGGAATGTCTCAATGTTGTGGACGATATGTGAAAGCAAATAATAAATATTTGAAAAAATTATGATCCTAGAATTGAAGATCGGACAGAGAATATTCAGATGAAAATAATTTGTAAGGTTGGTCAGTGATTAAATATTTGCCATGTGGTGATTTTAAATGTATAAATTATAAATTTTATGATGCACATTATTGGAATAAATATACATAAAATTTAGAAAACGACACAAAATATGAATATATTTTAGAAGTTTATTAAGAATATAAAAAAGAATTACATGATTTACGTAAGGATTTACCTCTTGCGCCAGAACATTGATACCAGAAGCATCAAGACCACATAAATTATTAATTATATTATGATAAAGAAAAAGATGTATTACATTATGTCAGTCTTAAACAATTTTTCCCTTTGGGAATTAAATTTTAAAAAGTACTTAAGAGTATTAACATTTAAACAAACAATTTTGATGAAATCATATATAGATTTTGAGTACAGAAATGACCAAAAAAATCTAAAAATTTTATATTTTTGGAAATCAAATTTTAGTTTCTGGAAAAAAACAGTTGAAATATAAGAAATAGAGTATATGTTAGATTATGCACAAATGAAAAACAAGTGAAAAATTAATTGCGAAAGCAAATTTTAAAAATAGAACTATATTTGTTGAATCATTAGCTGCAATTTATATATACATATTTCAACGAACCTATATATATTAGATTTATCATACGATTTCCATTACAATGTGATGAAATCGAATTATGGAGGTAATATTGAAATACATGACATGGACATTCATGTATAATATAAAAACAAATTATTTTTACGAAGATATTAAAGAAATGATCCAACATTTCGATAATACAAATTATGTAGAAGAAAATATTTATAATATACCACATATAATCAAGAAAGTCATTGGTAAAACGAAAGATGGTAATTATGGAAAATATGGAAGAATTTATTGGATTAAAATCTAAAATGTTTGTCACAAGTGAAGAAACTGATATTTAAAAGAGCGAAAGGAATACATATTAACGTAGTAAAATTTTAATTACATTCGATGATTATAAAAATTATTTACTATAAAATTAACCATAGCATAAAAGTATTACTTTATAAGTAAAAAAAATTATTATTTTCAGTTGAATCGAGAAAAAGGATATTTAGGTGATGAAGATGATAAGATTGGTGCTTGAAGATACTATTATTACATTACCATTGGGTCATTATCATACTTAAAAGGAATGATCAAATGAATTGTTAATATTTATATACTAAATATTTGTTTAGTTTTTAGGTATTACTATGCATTTGTTAAATTTTTATAGACTGTTACATATTCGTTTAATTTTTATAGACTATTATACATTTGTTTTGTACTTACCTGATACATTAATTTTTATATAAGAACTAAACAAATTTATATACAAAAATTAAACGAATGCATAATAATCTATACAAATAAACAAATGTATAATGTATAAAAATTAAATGTATTGTTTGTGTCAATACGGATATCGCATAGAAAAAAATAAGGTGTTATATGACTGAACAAATACAACACGAGAAGCTACTACTCTCAAAGCCATAGATAACACAACATTATTGATCTTAGACAAAGGTTTCACCACGAGTCCATTAGCATTACTTAATAATCACTGTTACCAGCAGTGCACTCCGGTAGTTCAAATTTTATAACAGTTTACAACTCTTTCAAAGTTTATTTATGTACTAGTCCAAACATCCCGCCTGCCTTGTACTATCCACAGTTCAACTCATTGGAACGGGAAGGGGGGGGGGGGGCACAGCTTTATCACAGGTCGAACGAGAGTGCCCTGTTGAGTATGCAGTTCGGCGACACAATCATCATCTGGACAAGGGAAAAATTTCAACTACACGACCCAACCGCCAACTAAGTGGAGTCAGATAAGGATCTTTGATCAATACTACAGACCCCTCTTCTAAATTAGCCTCTCTCCTGGTCCATTTGTCTTGGTTGAAGATGGTGAAGGAACTCCGGATGCTAGCATTTCCTGAACGATTGGTGAATTTGTTGTATCAGGGACCATCGATTCAGTCTGTTCGCTGTAGTCTTTGTCTTCTTCTGGAAGCACCTGTGAAGGTCCCATGGTGAGGAAGTGGCTAGGTGTCAAAACAGCCATATCGTTTGTGACGACCGACAAAGCACAGAGAGTTCGAGAATTCAGTGTCACTTCCACTTGTGTAAGGACTGTGTAGAGTTCTTCGTTCTTGAGCAACTGTGTGCCAACCAGTATGGTGAAATACAGTTTAACCGATTTATTCCCTGCTACATATAGATCACCGAAGTGTGGTGCTGAGGGGGTTTTGAAGTCCCATGTTATGTTCAACACTTGTCAGCTTGCGAATATCACCTGCAAAGTTTGTGCCACAATCACTGTAGAGATTGGCACAGTAACCCCGACAGATAACAAATCGCTGTTCCTCACAGTGTTCACCTTGGGTGCTGCACAAGGTTTGGGGCCACTCTTTTTTAGTCCATGTAGCCACGAAGATTCCGACCACCAGAGTGGGTGATGAACTAACTGACGAGGTGTGAGGCTCCGAGAGGCATAGTCAGCAGGATTCTGCTCGCTTGGTACATAATGCCACCAATCAATTGACGTGTAATTCTGAATTTCGATCACCCAGTTGGCAATAAATATTTTCCTCGCACGTAATAGCGAAGATTTATTCTAGGAGAAAGTAACTGACGAGTTTATCCATACATTTATGTCATTTCTTGTTATAATCGACCCATGAATTTCAAGGAGATGTATGCAGCGAGCTAATAACACAGCAGCACATAATTGCAAACCATGGAGGGAAACTGACTTGAAGGAAGCTATCTACCTTTGACTTTACTAGTAAGAGGTGATTTGTGACCATGCCAGCTTGAGATACCTTGCGGAGATAAACTGCTGCATAAACTTTCTCCAAATTGTCTAAAACCCATGAAGTGCTCAAACTACGACACATGACACATTTTATGATGACCCTTGAACATCGAGGCAGCTCTTGCCGGTGTTTTAGTGAAATTTCATCAATGGACGACGTGGCGCGACGATTAAAACGTTGAGCGTGCATTCGGACTCCGGCCATCCTGATTTCGGTTTTTGATTACTCGAAATCGACCCAGACGAACTATGGGATTGTTTCTTGAGGGTGTTCATGTACAATAAAATAATAATTTTATATTTTTATTAAATATTTATAGTTTTGTAGACTATACTTGTGGGTACATTTTACTCTTACGAAACAATTTTAGCTCTCATAGTTTTCTCATAACAGGATGTCAAAGTTAGAATTTGCTTGTCACACTGCCATGCAGATAGTGAAAACCAACTGACATACTTAAACAAAATAATTCACTGTGAACTTGCATCCCATGAGCTATGCAATAAAACATTAAAAAAACGTAATTTTTTGAGTAAAAGAATCGCAGAAGTTCAGAAAAAAGTTTCAAATTCTGTATTTTTTTTATACAAAATAGTTAGTGGAATTTTTAAAAATATTTTACTACGTAGCTCATAGTATGTTATTTCACTGTGAATTATTTCACGTATGTAAGTCAGTTAGTTTTCACTAGTTGCATGGCAGAAGAACATACAAATTTTAAATTTGACTCACCTGTATGAAAACTATGAGAGCTAAAATTGTTTCGTAAGAGTAAAATGTACTCACAAGTATCGTCTACAAACTAACAATATTTCATAAAAATATAAAATTATGATTTTATCGCACTTGAACACCCTTAACGTAGAACATGGCCGAATATTTTTCCAGTTCTTGTCTTTGTGTAAAGTTGTGTGTAACCGTCACTAATGTACTAGCTGTCGTCGAAGCGTACAGCCCGCTTAAAATAAAAAAAAATAGTATTCTGCTACTTAAGAATTCTTAAGAGTGCGTGGTAGATAAATAAACGCTGAAAACATCAATTGATTTCTACGCTTTTTTCGAAGCCGATGTGGATAAAATACTCAACGACAATCCTAGATAATGGTATTTGCCAACTTTATGAGTAAATATTTATCCATAATTACTAATTCGTTACGCGTGATCTCTTGCGCCGCAGTTAAATGCACGAGGTTCCGGCGTCAGAGATTGTGCCTCAGAAGGTCGTAACACAAACAATTTTGTTTAAAACGTTGGCTAAAACTATTGTCCAGGATTTCTATTGTTAATTTTCGTAAATTGGCTTCAAGAAACCTACAGTAATAGATTAATGCTTTTAGCGATGAATTACGTACCAAGACCCTCATAAGGGCGCGGTCAACCGCAATTTTTATCACTATGTTTTTATTTTTATATTCGCACCAGTTATTTTTTTTCTTGTTTCAGACACAAAATGTGACTAAATTTCCTCTTAGAAAAGTTTTTTATCTCGCATAGTTTTTGAGTAAGGGCTCGTTAAATAGCCTAAAAAATTTGCATGTTTCCGTTTTAAGGACGACACTGAAATCAACTCACGTACCAAACTGAAAAAAATTCTAATTGAATAACGATGTTCCAAGACAGTTTCATTGTTTTCGCGTACACCTATGCAACCCTCATTAACCCACTTGGCTATTCTTACTATGGTTTTAAAAATAAAAGCATTACGCATATCAAAATTATATTAGCATTTTATCAAAGACACAGCTGTTCCCATCTGAGCTGAAGTTTATAAAATTAAGTTATACAAACTGTCACATTATGAACGCGATACAAAAAAAATTTCTGTAAAATTTGTAGTCAACCATTCCTTACACTCGACTTCAGACGACACTGATACAATGGCGGAAGTATCTTAATCTGTAAATGATTTGGAACTCTACCTTACCCTCGTATAAAACCGCAACATTTCCGGTTCTCGATTCCTCAACCTGAAAAGTAAAACGAATAGAGGTGATTCGTGCAATTTGAAACACAGATTTGAAAGTTGTCCATCAGAAAAGGAAAAATAATATGACAATAAATAATCACGGAAGAAAGACGTATTGTTGAGTTGATGATCCCGGCCAGTTCCTAATGAGACTGCATGAAATAAAATTTCAAAGTAATTCAACCCAGGCACTGGGCGTTACGAACTGTGTGGCAGTTAACGTAAACAGCAGCGTTAATTGACGGTTAATGCTGGTTAAGGGCATGGGCCCGAGTTCACAGACGACTAAGATATCTCGAGTTTCTTAGCATTTAACGACAATTATTTTATAACATAAATGGGAGCCGATATCGTAAAATCGCTTCGTAACTTTGTTATGACTTATTTAAACTGCATACACAAATTTTGTCGAGTCAGAAGACTGCAAAGTAGTTGCTAATTAGTTAATTAACGAAATTTCATTATAATTGATAAGTTAGCTATACTCGTCATACAGTTTGTCTCGAAAAATTACATTGCATAGTAAAACCAATTTACAACAAAGTTACGAAGAAATTTTACCGTTATCGATTTTCGTATAGATTTTAAAAAATAATTCTCTCGAAAGCCGAGAAACTCGGGCCGAAGCCATTAAGTAAGCGCGTGTTTCAACACGGTCTTGCAAATCCGTCACGGTGAGAGAAATGGCTCAGTATTTGGAAGAAAAATTCTCTTTTTTTTCTCTCTTTTTCTATTTGCAGTAAGTAATCAGAGCCAACGAGTAATAAGTTATTACCTCATATTCATCATGCTTGATTTACTCGCGCCATTTCACTAATTTGGATTATTACAGTACTGAGAGGGGCGGGAACAGAAATGAGTTACAGGTATGTGGACCCCATCAATGTATTTCACATACTGCTACTCATCATAATATGCGTGCGCGCACGAACCAAAATCGACGCGAAATATTTCATTCTTCGCTTAAATAACTGACACTGGAAGGTTTCGGGGTAAGTACGTCCACCATGCGGATGTGAATTATTTATGGGATTTCAAGCGGCTGGAATAATTTCTCTTGCATTTCATTCATTAACTCCAAACACCCGCGCAAATATTTAAACGTGCACTGGTAAATTACAGGGGACGCATAGTTCAGAGCAAGTACTTCATTAACGAAATAATGGAACTCTACTGCTTGAAAATGTAAAAATGCAACGGCGTTGTATTTTATTTACATTTATGCGATACTTCAAAAATGTTACGTAACATTAAAATTAACACTATTACCAATGCTTGAATTAATAATGGAAGATTGGCCTCATTAAATTGACGAAGTGTTCTCATTAATTTTCAGTATCGTGAATGTTTACAGTTCATGTGAAATTGGCAATAGTACCCAAAAAATTTTACAATAAATATTAAAGTAGTATGCTGGTGAAACTGTTACATGCATAAAATTCACAAATCCGTAGTGTCTTTAAACCGCCATTCTGAAAGGCAGGATAATTTGAAAAGAAGCAGTTATGTTGTGCTACCACGGCGACTTTAGAAATATATTCTCCGAAAAGCGACATATGTCATGTAAGGAAACTGTCGCATTCGGATTGCACAACTCGGGACATTGGTCATTGGACATTGGTTAAATTAAATTTTAGGTCAACGTCTAAACCGCGATAGTTGCTTGAATAATTTTTAGTAAAATATTGTGAACATACTTTATTGCCACACATGTCTTGTCAGAAAACCAATAGTGAACCAAGAAAAGCAGAAGGAAAATAAAATCCCGAAATCTCTGTAGTCTACATACAGGCCCTACATAACTCCTAAAAATTCCGAGCGGAACTGTACCAAATCACAGGAAATACAAATAAACGAAAAACCAAAGGTCAAAACAAGTGAAGTGAAAAAAGATAATTCGGAGAAATTTCAGGACACCAATGTTAAGACAACACAGACATAACTAAGACGAAGAAAATGTTTCAGCGATGTCACAAAGGCTAGACGGAACAACGATGGTAATACAGCACAGAGGAGATTTTCTCAGAAGCGCTAGTCACATGTGACCTTCAGAGACATGAAAATCATTGCAGAAGGAACGGTAAATTTGAAGGTAAGGTAAGACAAGTGAGATTTACGTCTCGTCGACAACGAGGTCATTATAGACTGTGACAAACAACTTGGTACAATGACAGGAGCTGGGAGAGGAGTCAGTCGTCCATGGCCTTTGTTAAAGAACTATCTCAAGATTCCCTGTAGCGACTTCGGGAAACCATGGGAAACCTGGATGGCCGGAGCCGCGGATTGAACTCGGGTCCTCACGAATGCGAGTCCAACGTGTTGCCGTTAGCTCCACCTCGCTTGGTCAGTGGTTTTTAAGATAACTGAATTAATTAACGCATTAATATTGATGTAAGTTGTGATGCCGACTGACTAGCCACATGTCGATATTAACTGTATTATGTACCCATGGCCATTCGTTGTAAAGTCTTAGTCCTCAATACCGTCTGATACTTTGACGTACTATCGACTCGTAATGCAATCCGCAGTGTTCCTGCCTTGTCAGAATAGAATACCATACGTTTATCACAGCTGTCATGTCGTTTGACCCTAAACTGTGGCATGTAATTAATGAAGTTAAATATGTGATATAATTATTTCACTTAAATACCTACAGTATGTTTCTGAATTAGTGGCCGTAAATGATATAGATGATAGAGAAAGCAAAAGGAAGGCCGGTGTAGTGTCGGGGAGAACCAGCTAGTGTAGTCGAGTAGGAGGAGGATATTGCGGGCTGCAATGTTATCTAAGCGCATGTTCGGTTTAGTTCCTTAAGTGCCAGGTTTTTTTAAACAGTTTTTGCAAAACGATATTAAAGATTTTTTAAACGCATTTAACAATAAATATGTGCTTATAGGCAATAAAAGTAGTCTTCTAAAAAGTAAAATTTTAAAAATGTTTTAAATATTTTATTACGTGTCTATTTACTTTTCTTACTGATATACAACCCGAGATATCTCGGGCAAATGTCTTCAGGGGTTAATACATGGTTCATCTTCACATGCGCCTAGATACCTGCAACCCGCAGTAGCCTACCCCAGTTTTTACTCGTCTGCGCTATGTTCTCAGCCTCAAAGGCAGGCAGGCAGGCACTTCTGTTTGCCCCTGCAACATTACAGGGTGCCATTTCTGGACAAATGTTTCTTTTATACATTTCTCTACCATTTACGACCCTTTATTATGGAACATCCAGTATTTATTAGGTTCATACAAAACGTGTTTCTAAATAGTTATGTATAGTGAGTATATTACATTTGCTTAATATATTAAGTGTAATATTTGACAAACACTTATTTATACGACAGTGCAACGCAGTTACTTCCATGTAGCTGTTGGATTCCTAAAGGGTGCCGCGTATGCGGATCTATTAGATCAGATTAGAGGTTAAGAATCGTAGAAGCCATAAGGGCTAAACTAACGTGCGTGCCTAGCGCCCTACTGCACGTATTGTTATAACTTGACATAACTGTATGCACATGGTGCTGAACTAGCGCGAAGTGTTTGCCTCGTGTCACTATAACTATGGAATCTTAGGCCGTGGCTGAGTGATTTTATTGGTAGGTACCAGCAAAATTAGCTTTATTTGTCCACAACAGTGTAGACTACTATATTTTGTATTCTCGTTCGATATATTTCATGAACTCACAATTCCGTGGTCTGCTATGAGGAACGCTTCTGGCCAAAGTGTAACCAGTCATCAATAAAGCGGTCACGCCCGCAAACATCACCACATGAAAGTTCCTGTACAGTGAAATAATAGTCTGAGTTTAGATATGTACAAAACAATAAAGTCCAGTCACACACACGGGGCCGCGGTGGCCGAGGGGTCAGACCGTTCGCCTCCCACCAAGGCGATCCGGGTTCGATTCCCGGCGTGGTCGGTCCCATGTGGGAATCGTGCCGGACGATGCCGCTGGTCGGCGGGTTTTCTCGGGGATCTCCCGTTTCCTCCGCCCCTTCATTCCGGCGGTTCTCCATTCATCATGTCACCCCTCGCCAGCGCTAGAGACTTCGATGTTGAGCGCTGACCAAAATCTTTCACTCACTCAGCAACAATAACGTGCATTTTTCCGATCTCTACGTATAAGCAATTGATAGATAGGGAAATATTCGCGGGTTCACTGCCATGTAGGCTTGCCTCCAAGAATATATGTGTACTCAAGCAGACAACAGCTGTTCATTGGCTGCTCGCTGATACAGTGGTATGGGGCACGTTAATGCACACGAATTATAATTGGCTCAGAGACTTCCAGGGGATGTCAAATAAGTAGGGACCCATAATTTTCGCGAAAAGAATTTTGCCTCGGTTTGTTTCAGTTACTTACGAGCACATCTGCTTCATGGTTATTGGCAGCGGTATTTGTGAAGCGATGTCTCTCATTTGACTTTGCCAGTCACAATAACGTTACTACAACTTCACAAGTCTGTGATTTGCCAGTAAAACCCCTAGACACGTCAGAGCTAAGACGTCCAATCACTGATTATGAAGCAGAACTGTAGATGTGTACGTAAGTCACTGAAACAAAGTGGGACAAAATTCTTTTCGCGAAAATTACGGCTCCCTACAAATAAGTCATAGGTAGAGATGATTATTTATCGCGGGAAAATTAGACTATTTGCTGATTTCAATGCACGTTCTGCTTACCAGAAGATTAGTGGCTTCCACTTGTATGTGAAGCTGTAACAGTATTTGACTTACCTAACAAGAATCCTACTACTACAATATTGTATGCCTGTTGACAGCTGCGTTGTGTCAGACGTACATCAGCCAATCATAGGTGTTGCAAGAAACTACTGCGTTTTCAAGGTCATGTTGGCACAAAAAATGTTCGCGATTCGCTATCGTCTTTAGTCATGGGCCAATTGCGAAAGTGACGCGAACTTACAGTTGCTGAAAATGTATCGTGTGTGTTACAGAAAACGCGAACTTTTCAGGTCCATACAGATGAGGCGTTGATACAAGTTGGTGTACAATTGTTTTAAACAAAAGACCAGTGACTGTATACATAGTCCTCAGAGTGTTGGTGCAGGAAGTATACGGGAGGTAGAAGTACTCACCTAACACGCCTAGGCGGTAGTTGACGGTCACTACGACCAGCTGTCCGTAGCTGGCGAGCACGGAGCCGTCGTAGGGGTTGCCAGAGTTCCACTCGTACGACTCGCCGTGGATGAAGACCAGCACCGGGTACTTGGCAACGCCGCCCGCCACCCGGCTGCCCTCTGCAACAAGCAAGCACCGACACCTTCAGTGGCCATCACAAGTACACGTGTTGCTCACACATAGGTCACTCAATATGTGTAGCTGTATCTGGAGTCAAGAGAATTCGGTGGGTTCAACGACCTCCAGGATAGAATCCACAATCATTTGGAAAGTCTAAAAAAAGAAAGGTTGACTAAATAATTTCGAGAGGCACGAGTATTTCGCGTATTGATTCTAGGTCAGGTTGAACGTCATTGTCATTACTATGATCGGACCACAGTGGTTCTGATACACATTTGACGACTTCAAACCAGTAATAAATAAGAAAATAAATAGTTGTGGACACACGTGGTACCTGTGTACGGTTAGAAGCCAATTAATATTCGACTGTGGCCAGTGAGTGTATAGTACTGACAAGTCTAAGCTGCTACCAGACGAATACGCGGAATAATCGTGCCTCTATCTATTTTTCAACAAACTGTAGTTTCCTTCTCCTATTATTATCGGAACGTGCGATTTATGACACGTGTGAACAGTTTTGGGAAAATCACACACATTCTGTGTTAAAGCTGAGCCTGATACTTTCAAATAAACGATAGCCAATATAAATACAATACCTTCAGTGTTGTACATAGCACTTTGGAGTCTACCATAGTCATCTTTTCCCTCGTATTCCCAGTTTCTTTGTTCATCGTATGTTGTCCAAGTCAGTCGTCAGTCTCGCCCGAGACTGGTAGAACGGCATTCTTCCATTTATTCACTGTACCTTTATTACTCGTCTGGCAATTTTCTGGTCGTGTCTGATAAACCATTGTAAGGAACGGTGATTTTAAAATTATAGTAACCTATTTCCGACGCTTTTATGTCCTTACTGGTGAGGTCCTATTTGACTAGGTCAGTGCTGGTTCTGATTCTGTCCCGACACTACTGAACGTCTGAGTTTCGTCTGTAAATAGCTATGCCGTGCCACACAATCATGGGACAATCACACAAGACGAAAGATGCTGCAGTGGTTCGGAGAACACGCTGGCAGAAGAGATTCTCGCGATTTTCCACAATTTCAAACATTTATTAAAACTCACGCCTTTTCGAAAAATATATGTTTTCTTGAAATTTATTGCAAAAGTTACCTTTCTATAACTACAGGATGTCCGTAAACTGCCGCTTAATAAGCATACCACGTAAATCCTAGGCTATATTGGAGACTAAAATGTTACTGGCAAAGTGTTGTAGGATTACGTTTTGCCTTTCACAATGTGACAACACAGCACGGAGAAAGTTCTTTCATACGCTTCATGTTAAGGTATTATTTTATGTAAACGAAGAGTCATGTTTGGAATTCTCGGAATTTGAACCCGTGCCCGCAATATGATTATTACAGATGATGGTTTATCGCGGGGATACGTGACTGTTTGTTAGATTTCAACGTACGTTCAGCTTATGAAAAAATTTCTGGCTTTCACTTGTATGAGAAGCTGTTACCCTATTTGACTGAGCCAATAAGAATCCCAATATTGTAATATTTGATGCCTATTATTAGAGGCCAGAATTTTTTGGTGAAAATAATTTTGCAACATTATGTTTCAATGCCTTATGTGCACATATGCAGCTCAGCTTAGTGGTCAGTGATTGGCTGTTTTTAACTCTCAGTGTCTAGGGTTCTACCTGCCAATCACATACGTGTGGTGTCGCAGTAACCTCGTTACTGTTGGCACAGTCAAATGAGCCACGTCTGTGCAATAATAAGTTCTGCCAATAACCATGAAGCAGAGATGCAGATGTGCACGTAGTGCATTGAAACAAACTGTTGCAGAATTCTTTTCACCAAAAATCGTGGGCTGTAGCTATTATTAGTTTTCAGGCAGCTACGTTGTGTCAGACGTGTATCACGAGTCATGCCTTTAAAAGAAACTACAGTGTTTTCAAGGGTATGTTGGCACAAACTATTTTCGCGATATACCATCATCTCTAATGATTATCAGAATAGTGATAGTGAGAAATCTGAGTAGTGCAAGAGTGGACTAACTACAGTGCTATGTTGCGACATTGTGCACGTAAAGTGTCATCGTAAGTATTTTGCCACTAACATTATCGTCCCCAGTTAGCCCAGGATTCGCGTTGGTGCGGTTGTTTCGGGACATCCTGTGTATATACATATTTTAATGGCAGTTAAAAGTGACCGCACGCCTTGCACGCTAATGTTCGCTGCCATAGCCACATATAAAGGAATGCTTCGACCTCCTACATGACAACATTGAGTCCCATAAGTCCACGTTTACTCGCCCCCGACACTGCCCCACGACAACTGCACTCCCTTGTCAGTTTATTGCACACAGAGGAAAAGTCATAGCCGTAGTCAAAGATGTTAGAAGGGTCCAGATGGAGCATGTCGTCGGAATTGTAACCAAACAAACGCTTGACGTTGCTGGAATCAATATGGCCGAATAATTAAAAACTTGAGGAAGTATTAGTTAGTAGGTGTGTAAACAGGGCTGAAATACAGAGTTTTCAACCTAAAACATCAATTAAAGAGCATAATACATTAATTTACCATAAAAAAATACCTGTCTGATGTGTACTTTTTAGATTAAAGCAGTATGGCGGCTGGCTAGTTTGGTGGCTACCTCTCCCCCCTCTTGGCTACACTCCCCTCGCCCTCTTTTCAGACTTTATGCTACCCCCGTGGTCGTAATAAAGCTCAGCCTTGGGTAAGGTTAATTCTCCTATAGGTTGAAAAGTAAATGTGTTTTCTTATGGGAGAGTTTGGTACGGAAAATTTTAACCTCTAGTTTAGCTACAATCGCTTATGGACTAGATAAATACGAAACCATAGTAAAATAAAATTTAAACAAGCTTGGAAATGATACGAGTATTTTAATTTAAGTTTAAAATTAAAAGAAACAAATTCGCGTTTAAATTATCAACTTAATGTAACTTAAAATTCAGGAAAGCTCTGTGATTGGTCAGTTTGCATCCATTACCGATACCAGCGCTCAAGCGGCAGAAATGTTCCCTGTGACAAACTTGTAACATTGATCTTTCTAACCTGTAGTCTTGGGATATACAAGACTGGAGTGTAGTTTTAAGCACAGGTATCCGTACATGTGCGCTGGTTATTTCCGTCGTACTGCTTTTACTACGACATTTTAATGCTGGAGTCGTATTGTTTTATTGGCGCGGGGTGTGTAGCAGATTTCATTACAGGTTTATATAGTAGTTGCGTTTGCATCAAGTTATAAAATTTCGAGATGCAGTAGTCTATAAAAGCGGTTTATGACGAAGTTGGAGTGCTCTAAAAGAGTACTTACAACAGAAGTGGTGTTCTGAAATTACTGTATTTCACGAGATCAGGAACCTGCAGGCTAGGCTTCACAGTCTCGTATCTTCTCAGGTGTAATATTTGTACTGGATGTTTGTTGCTGTGTGTAGGCTTCTTCAATACAGACCTGGCAGACAGTGATAACATCCTTCTTGTACTGCAGGTTTGTTATTGGCATATGTAGTTAGAGATGATGGTTAGTGATGATTGTATATCGCGGGAAAACTTGACTTTTGCTGGCTTTCAACACACATTCAGCTTATCAAACGTTCACTGGCGTCTTCTTGTACGTGGGCTGTTGCCCTGTTTGTTTGAGCCAACAAGAATCCCGCTATTGTAGTATTTGAAACCTGTTGTTGGTCTGCGGACAGCTAAAGAGGTATCAGACGTGTATCGCCGATAATACATGCTGCAAGAAACTATACAGTGTTTTCAAGGGTATGTTGGCACAAAAATGTTTCGCGAAATACCATCAACTTTAATGATGGTATACCGCAAAAATTGTTTCGTGCCATCATACACTTGACAACACTGCAGTTTCTTGTGTAATGAATGGTTGGTAGAGACAGGAAAAATTCATTGACCTTCAGGCTGGCTTCCAAGAATAATGTTTACTGAAGAATACAGCAACTGCTCATTGGCTGCTCGTTAATTTAGCGATTCCAAATGAGTGGGCCTCCATTTAGGTGATTCGTTATTATTGGTCTGATGTGCTCTAGGAGGAGTCAAATAAATACAACACCAATTGCAGAAGTGACAAGAACTTACACTTGTTTTCTCGCTTGCGTCTAAAAGAAAACGCGAATTTTTCATTTCCCTAATGATCGATGATATACGTCTGACACAACGTAGCTGTCTGCAGACCTATAATAGGCATCAAACATTACAATAGTGGGATTCTTATTGGTTCAGTGAAATAGGACAACAGCTTTACGTACAAGCGAAAATCGGTTATCTTTTCATAAGTTGCAAGTGCGTTGAAACCCATAAAACAGTCACGTTTTCGCGATAAACCATTATCTCCAAGCATCACACTATTAAAGGTTTACTTTGACTGCTATTTCCCTATGGGACGTTAAGAGTGATCAAATCGTTTTATTTGTTGGCATTATTGTGTATCCCAACGTACGGCTTTATCCGTTTGTTTCCCGAGATACAACAGTTTGAAAAAGCAGTATTTTTTTTCGATTTTGAGAGGACCAAAAGTACTATTTCTAATACGCGTGCTGGAATTTTTAATTTATAGAGACAGTTTGGATCGTGTTTTTTGCGTAGACAGAGGCGATACAGTTTGAGTCGTTAAAAAAAAAAAAAAAAAAAAAAAAAAAATAATCAGAATTCGCTGCAACACTTTACAAACGCAGGTAAAGACTCGATACGAGCGCCGTGAAATGGAGTGTTGAGGTTGAGTTTCGTGTCATTTAACTACCGTGTTTAATGTCTTATGAGTAGAGACATGCAACATTCGCGTTATTTTCTGACAGCTGACTAGACTCCAAGTGACTATTGGCTCGTTCGACTTCTCCCGCGGGCCGATATTATCGTGACTTGCCGCGGAGAATGCTTACACGGTAGAGAGGCCAATCTCTGTAAAGATGGAACACACGTAAATTACAACACGTAAACGTTCGTGGCCAATTGACTTGCAGATTGTGCTCTGTTATGTATAGGAAAGTGAAGTTCAGTCCGTTACCAAATAATAACGCGAATTTTGCATGTCTCTACTTATGAGTTTTTCAGTGGCGAAGCATGAAGTGTTTTAGGGCAAGCTGTGATTAGCAGTGATTGTACAGAACTCTCAGTTGCGTGTGGAACCATTTGACTGGAAGGAGCAGGAACACTCCTCAGCCAGTAGCATGTAAGAGGCGAGGAAATAGTTCTCAGTAAACACAACTTACACGTGTTCAAAGTGTATAGTCGGGTCTCATACTGCTTGCCTTGGAACAAGTCCACGCTTCGCCACTGGAGTTTGTCTCAGTACGAATGACATTTTAAAATATTTTCTTGAGTGGATTGTAGGTTCCTTCTTTGCCTTTAGCGTCTGTTCCATGTGGAGGTTAAAACTGCCAAACACGGTCGTTTTTCACAGTCGATTTTAATTGGTAAAGAATATACGTGGTAGAATATTAAAAGCACCATACACGCATCGTTCCTTTATAATTGTTGTTCCGTCATAAAATAAATAGCGTCACAGGAGAGAGCCTGGGACGTGTAAGATTACAACGGCAGGACTGTGTGCCTGTTCAGTGGCATGAGCTTGGAGGCGATGAGTGAACTTTTCGCGAAAATAATTTTGCCCCAGTTTCTTTAAGTTGCCATCAACCTGGAAAACCTGGAATTATCAGGGAAGTTGTGGTTACTTGGAAATATCAGGAAAATATCAGGGAATTTTTGGTTCATCTGAGACATTTCAGGTAATTTTCTTGCCTCGTCCATTTTGAGCTTCGCAAAAGTCATAGGCAGGAGTATTGTAGAGTTTTGAGAGCGTTATAACACTTTCATTGAAAAAAATATCGTTATGTAGGTGTGATTATACACCATTGTCAAGTTCGTAGTTATTTCTGATGAATGTTTTGTCAAGTTCACTGACAGTAGTTTCAGAAATGACTCCAAATATTTATCTTTATTGGGAAATGTGTTGAATAAAATGCCAAAATGTTGTTTTCATACTTGCAAAAATCAGGGAAGTTTTTGGTTTTCTATAAGGGAAATCAGGGGAAAATCAGGGAATTTTCTTTGTTGCAATAATTGGCCACCCTGATATGTGCAGTTCTTCTTCATTGTTATTGACAAAGTGTATTTGTGCAGAGGTGTCTGTCATTAGGCTGCGCCAATCAGAACACGACTACTGCAACACTATATGTCTGTAGTTTGATAGTAGAACTTCAAGACACGTGACAGTTCAAGCAGCCAATCACTGACTACGAAGCACAACTGCGGATGTGCACGTAAGGCACTGGAACAAACTGGGGCAACATTGTTTCATGCTAAAATGTTGTGGTCCTAGCGGTGATGTTATCAGGCGTGCCTTCTTAGAGCGCCCTTATTATAGTGACATATCTCGTGGCCTGCAATAAGAAAAATGTCGCAGCCAGAGTGCGTACTTTACACTTAAGACCGCTCTGTACAGGTAGTGACCTTGATGTGAGCTCCTCATGCCACGTGTTCGAGCAGTCCGGGAGGCGTGTCGAAGGGACGAGGGCGCGGCTTATCACTGTGACGTAACTAGAGGAAGTTGCAGTGGAGGGGGTGCGAGCAATATGCCTATCACTTCCCCTCCCTCATATGTGCTCTTGTTGCCCTGAGGAG